>JAUMHO010000010.1:2176717-2297637 GCA_032360965.1 Ulva armoricana
CGTGCCGTCATCGCCATCATTGCGGGTGACGACGGGTGCCCGGAAGCCATGCGGCCAGCAGTCGTTCTTGTAGTGATTGCATGCAGCAAGCTTTGACCATGCGTAGCCACGAGCAACACATGTTGCGTCACGATGCTATGGATCACTGTCTGTTCAGTGTGAACAGCGGCCGTTCACGGGTTGGGTGACGGATGCAGCAGGCGGAAGTCGTGCTCTTCAGGCAGCGGCAGTGGTGCCACCACGATCAACGTGCAGACCAGGCTGGGGGGCCACACGAGCGCGATCGTTTGTTCCGATTGATGCAGCGAGGCTGTGCTGAACTTCACATCGACTTCGTTGGCTGTCGGCTGCCTCGGTAGCACCCCCGGGACATTCGTGTTTTCGCACGAGCTGTGACGCAGGGGCCTTTCATCATGCGCACGGCCATCACGCACCCACACGCGAGCCTTCCCTGCATGTATCAGTTTAGTGTACATGATCTTTGCAACAGAACTGCTATTGCATGCAGTATCTCCCTGAAAGTGGTCATCCCGAAGCACGCAGCTGGCATATGCGTTCGGGCAGGTCGAATGCTCGTAAGGTTTCACATCCAGCAAGGCTTGTAATACGAGGTTACAGCAGCCAGGTGTGTCAAGTGCGATGACTGGATAGCCTGTCAACGGGTGCGACGCCGCTAGTTTGCACATTTGTCATTGGTCCCGGGCTTGTTTTCTGTGAAGTCCCCGTGGCAGCGTGGCGATGCGCGCTGCTGGACTTGCTGGGGAAGCCTGGCCGAATGCCATGCAGCGAGGAGGCTCCAAAAAGCCCCGCCAGCCTCCCATGCATCAGCCACAGTGAGCCCATGCAGCATGGCAGCACAATTCAGGTGGTTCGGATGGGCTCTTTTTCTGCCTCCCACCACCTTCACTGACCAGTGCACACTGTCAAGCATGATCACATGGCTACAGCAGCTGTCCAGTGGGCAGGCGCAATCACATGCCCGGTGCTTCTGGTGCATGTCGCAGCGACTCTGCTGGCTTGGAGCCCGCCTTTCCACTCACGTCCCCCTGAGACATCGGTGCGGGTCCACAGCGACCCCTGCGGCTGCACGTGGACGGCCAACGGGAGGGTGGCGGGACTGAGCCGGGCTGCAGCGAGATGGCTGCGCCTGTGGCCATCCCCCCACCAGCCCGTCCCCATGCAGACTTGGAATCAGACCAACACAGCCTGCCGCAGCTGCCACCGTCCGGGAGCAGGGATTCTATTGCTCTGAGCGTCACTGGAGAGCAGAACTGGGGCAGTGTCACGGCAGCCTTGCCTGGGGCAGTGCTTGGGCACGAAGGCTGCTGTGGACCCTGGGGCAGGGCGCGCTGCAGGCTGCACACGGCCCATGGCGCCGGACGGGTGGGGCCCCCGCGCTCTTTGACGGCGGGCCTCCTCGCAGCACCATGCTGTCTCCACATGCATCAGACGCGCAATCGGAGTAGTGACACCGTCAGTTGGAGCCGCAGGCATACATATTGCGGCGAATCACTGGTCCCCAACCGTGACTCGTATGAGTATTGGCTCCCATGCACCCCCGACACGGTGTGCTGGTCGAGAGCCGCTGGTCTGCTGGCATTTGCACAGGCTGTGTCCACATGCGGCACTGGTGGTGTGTATGCACAGTGACCGCCGGATGCTCAGGATGCGGGACGGGGGAACGTGTCCCGTCTTCCCTCTGAGCGTGCCGAACTGCGAGGGTAGTTTCGTTTCTGCTTGGAATCTGCTCAAGCTGGCCACAGCTGTGCCGCGTTGCCAATCAGCTTATCATGTACTCGGCGCTGGTCGTTTGCGATGAGGGCTTGCACTCTACCACGTGCTGAAACTCAACGTCTCGCATGCACGCCTTCCTGAAAAGTGAAGGGACAGAAAGTGATCAGTGCCGAGGCATCTCACCGTGAGCATGCTCCATGCACATGAACGAGACTCTGTACTACAGGACCGGAAAATGCTTGCTATCGCGCTACCACGGCAACCCACTGACTGCACAAACCTCAACATCCACGCTGGTGCCCTGGACATCCTAGCCATGATCCACGGGGGCGCCCTGCGACAGGTCTATGCTGTCCAGCACCGTCGACATGTCCATCTCATTCGTGAGGGACATACAGCAGGTCTGGCCCTGGCTGTTGGCAGGTGCGGTCCCGACGAGCTGCAGCAGCAGGCACGCATCCGTCTGGGCAAGGCCGACCTGCAGCGTTGATGACATGTCCAGGGCCTGGGAGCCGAGGTAGCGGGCGAGGGAGAAGAAGAACGCATGCATCCTGACCACAGACTGCGTCTGCTTCTTCTGCATGCTCACCGTGGTGATGATCGTGTGCAGCAGCCTGATCATCCTCAAAGGCGGAATCTGCAGGCCAGGTGGTCGTTGAGGCCCCGCCAGGTGCGTCCAGCAGCAAGCGCTTGCCCCCGGAGATGAGGGCGCCAGATGTGGTACCACGCACTCTGGCGCAAGCACAGCGCCTGGCAGGCTGCTCAAAATGGACCAGTGCATGCGGTGTCGCACATGGCAGCCCCGAGAAACAGGTGCAGCACGGCAAGTGGATATGACACACGGGACGAGCATGCATGGCCGGAGCCGCACCAGGGAGGAGTAGCCGACGTGCTCCGCCGTAAGCTGCGCATTGCACACCTCCCCGGTGTTGAGCAGCAGGCCGGCCTCGCTCTCCGCCGCCGGGCCGTCGGCCGCATGCATGCCGGTCACGGTCTTTGGCACTGCGGCCGTGCCGACGCTGAGCTGCATGCATGGGCCAAACAGCTGCAGCACGCGGGCGAGCGAGTCGCCCGTGATGGAGCCGTCAGGCGACATGCCGAGCATGCTCTGAATGAGGTCGTCCTCGAGCGCGAGCTTGAAGCTCAGCTTGTTCACCTGCATGCGGCGGAAACCTGCTTCGGTCAACAAGGCAACCGTCTTCCCGTGCACATGCCGTCGGTCAGCTGGGATGAACGCAAGCCCCTCAAGGCATGTGCAGCAGCGATGCGTCTGGGTACCGGGGATGCCATAGGGGGCCTGTTCTCCTGGATCACCTGCATTCAGTCTGTGTCCGGCCGACCTCGGTGTACGTATCGGGGGCATTGCGTTGCGGGTGTCCAGGAGACAATGAGGGAATGCGGCGAATGCACTCAGCCTCCGGTTCAGGCGCGTCTGCTGCGGCCCGCAGTAGGCGCCAGGGATAGCACCGGTGGAGGCCACAGCACACCACAGCACACGCAGCAGCAGGGTTGGAGTGCGCACCTCGACGGTACCGACCGGCAGCCGCGCGTTCTCATCCCCACTCGCCTCCTCCTCCTCGTCTGGCAGCAGGGGGTGCTCTTGTTCGGCGGCCGCCGCCGCGCCGTCACGGCCAGCAGCGGGCGCGTGGTCGCCGCGCAGGCGCTTAAGAATCGTCTTCGCCCAGTACGCGCGGTCGGCTGTGACGTCGCCGAGCAGCACGCGCAGCGCGTCGCGCAGCACGGATCGCCGTTCTGCGAGGGTCCCAGGGAGCTTGACGTCGAAGCACATGCAGTCGCCGGAAGAGCGCGTGAACGCCCGGGACGGGATCTGCGGGCTTGCACCCGGGTCAGCAGATGAGCAGACACAAGATCGCGTGAACCCATGGCACACGCTCATGCACCTGGCGGGAGGCACTAGCATGAAGATTGAGGGTCACAGCAGGCGGCACATGACGGCAACGCCACCGGGTCCTGCGGCGCGCACAGGAAGCCACACAGGCGGGCGCACACCTCAACATGCAGGGGCCCCTGGTACTGCACATCCTCGAGGAAGACCTTCAGGGAGGCGGCATCGAGCGACGTGAGCAGTGAGGCGCGGGCGTGCTTGAAGCGGCGCCGGAAGGAGTGGACGCGGCCGACGAGCCACGTGTGGAGCTCGTCCAGCGCGGCCAGCTGTTCCGCGAGCATGGTGGAGCCGGCGGGCAGCCGCGACGCCTCGGCATGCGCAACCCTCGTGAAGTACCCATGCGTGCTCTGCACACGCACACACAATCGGGCTCTCGCGCGCGCTCAGCCCGCACAAGGGATCGCGCACTGCCGTGCAATGACACTGCTGTGTAAGCGTGGCGTGTGTGTAGTTCGTGCGCTGGCCCCTCAGATGCCGCCCTTTCTTCCATTCTCCACAACACACTGCTGCTGTCCGTAATGGACCACAGCAACGAATCGAGGTCAGCTCCGGCGGGAGTGTGGGTGCCAGCGCGTGATGGGGACGGGCGTGGGCAGAGCGGAGGGCGGTCGTTGGCTGGGTCGGGTGAGCGGCGTGCATATGTAGGGGGCAGGGCGAGGGCGGGCGCACCGAGATGACGCCATTGACGTTGAAGGAGAGGTCGAGGCATGTCAGCACGAAGCGAAGGCGCAGGGGTTTGCGGATCGCGGGCTCGAGGATCTTCTCCGACAGGTCCCGCCAGTTGATCGCGGGAACGTTCCGGAAGGTGCACAGCGCGTCCATTGCGCGGTGCAGCGCTGACTTCCACCGGTCCAGCAGGTCAACGTGTCCCGCGAGCGGCGAGAGGAGGTGGCAGATGTTGGAGATGCTGAGGGAGCGCGCGCTGTGCGGCAGGATGCATGAGTGTTTGGAGCATAGCAGGTCCGACAGAACGGTGCACTGCGCAAGGGACAGGCCGAGGGAGGCTCGCGCAGCCGTGGCGCTCGCCAGGGCTGATGTCGCTTTCTTGGCCTTGGACCCTGCGCGGCAGCGGACCTGATGTGCTGTGCGCGCGGCCTTCCCCTGCCAGGTTCCCTGGCAACAGACACGGACAAATGCAGCCCGGGTCTCACCGATGACAGGATCAATCAGCACACCATCCGATGCGCGCGCATGTGCTCATGCAGTGTGCGATACGGGCTGTGCAGACCACGCACCACAGCACATGTCTGCTGTGAAAAACGAGTGGACAGGCGGTGTGAAGCGGTCAGCGCACGGAGCGGCAGGGGGAGCCGTACCTACCGCCGCAGCCGCCGCGGCAGGGTCGGCGGCGAGGTCAGCGTTCAGCGTCGTGAGCGACGGGCCGTACACGTGCAACCGGCCGCCAAGCTGCACGCCGGGCGTGTCCTTGCCGATGAAGTACTGGCCGACCTCCGCGGGGAGGACCGCGAGCAGCCGCGCCTCGATCACCGCTGGAAGCAGCAGGTTGAGCATGTACTTCAGCAGCGTCTTGGGCACGGGCACCGTTGTGCCGGAGATCGAGTGCTCGAGCTGCGTGATGCTCAGCTTCAGCTTGTGCGTCGGCCGCCAGCCGTCCAGCTCCGTCCACTCGAACGCCGCCTCCATGCGGCACTCGAGGAGCAGCGCGAGCTCCTTCACGGTGAAGTTGGGCACCTTGGTGCCCTTCTCGCCGACGACCTTCACGTCGCTCGCTTGCACGCGCAAAAACACGCTCGACGACCGCCGCTGGCCCTCAGGCTGCAGCAGCATCGACCCCGCTGTCGGCGCGGGCTCGGCGGGCTCGGGAGCTGACGGCGGCACGTGCACAAACTCGGCCGAGTCCTCCGCCGCAGCCGCCTTTGGGACCGCCGGCGCGGTGATGGACGGCTCCGTGCTGAGGCGGAGGCTGTCCGACGCCTGCGAGTCGGTGCGGAGCACATCACTCTCAGAGCCAGACGTCTCGAGGGACCCGTCTGGGCCGAGGTCGGGCAGGCTGGAGGACACCTCCCGCACGAGAGGGAGCTCCGCGAGGGCCTCCTCGAACGTCGGCGTGCCCGACTGCCGCGGGGACTGCGGCTGCCGCAGCTTGTGCATGCCTTGATTGACCGCCGCGCTGGCCTTCGTGCTCGTGTGCTTTACAAACGCACCCATATTCGCCACCCCCTGCAGAGCATCGCTGTGGTGTGGCACGGGCGTAGCCTGAGTGACGCGGCGTTGCGCGACAGCCGGATGCGGGAGCGGGAGTGCAGAGATCTGGATGCCGGCACGCAGTCGCTGTGGCATGACTCCGGTCGCGTGTCGGGGCAGGCAGCGGATGGCCACATCCAGAACCCACGAGTGCCTTTCGGCTGCAGCGTGATGCACGCGTGATGCTGGACGTGAGCGTGGCTGCTGCACCTTTTTCGAGACGTGCATGAACTTGTTGCGGATGTCACGGCTGTGCACGCCTGCGTGCCCCGCAAACTGCTCGGCTTGCGCCATCTTGGAGAGGATGGCGTTGCGGGAACTCGGCTCAGGCGCTGCCGGGGGGCTGCGCACGCTGTGTGCCTGCGGGGACCTGGGAGACGCTGGAGAATCCTCTGCGTGCCTCCTTGCGCCGAACTTCTTCGTCTCTGCACAGCACCTGGCATACACACACAACGGCAGGGACCACACCGTCCTGTGTGCGGGTACATCGGGACCCATGCGGCCATCGCATGCCAGCTGCGCGCAACGGTAACAAATGCACGGGCACGATGTACCATGCACCCAGGCAGGTTGCAGGGGCCGGATCGCCGTGCTCTTGTGATCGCATTCAGAAGCGGTGTGGCGCTCCCAGACTGCACTCTGGCGCTGTCCACAACATCAAATGAAAAACTGCATCACAGCTGACCGCTCATCTCTGCTACTCTGAGAGGCTGACAGCGGTTGCGCTGCTGTGGGCGCGGGAGTGAAGCCGCGGGCACGAGATGCAAGGGCACACCAGAACAGGCAGGTCTGATGCGGCAGGGCCTCTGCAGGAGTAGGGGCGCACGGGAGAGCTTGTTGAGGAAGCCGACGGCCGCCTGCTTGCCCTTGGACCCGCGGGTCGCGATCGCCGAGGCGACACCCTGAGCATGGTGCCGCGCGCCTGCCCTGTGCCCGCCGAACGCCGAAGCGCCGTGCCCGAGCTGCGCGAAGTACGGGCCTGCATGGCCCCCCGGCTCCGCCCCTGCTGCGCGGCTGCCCCGGCCATGCTCGTCCGCCGTGGCTGCAGGTGCAGCGGCCGCCTCCTCTGGCAGACCCACATCTGATCCCGGTCCGGCAAGGGGGCCTGCACCACCACCATGATGCCGACTTGCCGAGAGTGCTGCCAATGAGCATGTACCCACTGGCCTGCCGCTGCACTACCGCCTTGCTTCCAATGACAACCAGATCTGGCGCACTGTGCCTGCCAGAGAGATGGGAGTACAGCAGCGACACATCCAAGACTAGCATTTCAGTGCTGCAGGTGGGTCACCAGCGCGGCATCAGGCAGGCCAGTTTTGATGAAAGAATAGACGGGAAAGGTCAGATGTGCTGTATGTGTGTGAATGAAGCATGGAGTACACTGCAGAGCACACCTGAGTCGCCTTCGATGCCCTCTGCTACAGCGCCTGCGGCGTGGGCGGATGCCGGCTCCGCGGCGGCCGCCGGCTCGTCCGTGTCGGAATCCTCCAGCTGCGGCAGCTGCACGTCCTCGGCGGCTGCTGGGAGGGTGTCGCTCGTTGAGCGCTCGCCAGGCGGGCGCCCCTCAGCCACGCCGTGCGCGGTGCCAAACGGTGTGCCATCATACCACACGCCCTGCTGCGGCGCCTCTGGCGGCACCGCGCTGGCGTGCAGCGGCACAGGCTGTGGCCGGGGCGGCAGCGCCGGTGTGGGACCACCGGAGGGCCCAGCTCCTGCGGACGTCGCCGCCGATCTCTGCGACGTTGGCCCGTCTGCAGGCGCAGCGGCGGTGGGCTGGGGGGTCCGGCGATGTGGGCGGGCCGCCGCCGTGAAGACGGAGGGGCCGCGGTGTGTGGTAGGGGTGTATGCCGAGAAGGACATGTGCGGCGGGTCGCTTCCGATCTTGAATGCTAGAGTGGCCTGCATGCACCATACCCCACTGCTCAGGCTGGAAAGTGAGCTGGTACCAATCAGAGCAGGTTGGCAGGGTGGGCAGCAATGGTTATTATCCAATGTGTGTGTGCATGCCAGCCGGACGACGGTGCTTCTCCCGAAGCCTGCATCGCGGTCGAGTGGTTACATGCACAGCTGGCGTTGCTGCCATCATTATTGTTGTCGAGTCAAAGAGTGGAGCTGAGTCGAGAGCTGGGTTGTCGTGCTGTGGGGAGTCCTGAGGTGGCATCTGGCGTGCAGCAGGCGGGGACACCTGGGGTGGGACAGAGGAGAGGGGGATGCATGCATGTGTGAGAAGTTTGCAGGCATGCGATGGTGTGTGGTGGCAGAGGGACGCAGACCTTGGCTCTGCCATCGCTGCCCACGGCTCGGTGGCAGGAGAAGTGGAATGATGCTGCGAGCTCTGAAACGAATAGATCCTTAGAGCCCAGGAAAACTCTTCCGCTGCCTGCGCGGAAGCGATAGCCCTCCACAGCTGGGAAGAGGAGCAATTGCTTGACTCGGTCCACTTTGCTGATGGTGCTCGCCAGCTCGTCCTGTGTGAGCAGACTTTTGAGCGTGCATTCGGCCACAAACATGCAAAACAGTCTCGAATGATCCAGGCATTGCACTGCGAAGGTTCACAGAAAATTCAATCAGCGGCCGCCATTCGAAGGAGTGATGTGAATGCACCTGCAGTTGCATGACCTTTGCTTGGCCAGAGTCCCTGTGTTCAAGGTACGCCACGGCTCTTCGTTTCAGAACCAGCTCCACTCTGAGTCGCTCCAGTTCCCCCACGGTGAGCTTCTTTGTATCTTGTAGCGCAACCAGCTGAGTTTCCCACAGTGCTTTGTCTTCTAGGTGCCGTGCACTTGAATATGCCGACCTGCACTGCAGAGCACACACCAGTGTCGCTGGCTCACCTTCAGCTCAGCGCGGGCGTACATGGAAGCATGAAATGAAGGCAAGTCAAAGAGTTTCACAGCAAGATTGTTGATACCTCTGCTAGCTGCTTGTCTATCGAGTCCATGTGCTGTACAAGGCGTTCAATCTCTTGACTGAGACTCTCTGCAGCTTCAGATTCAGCACTGAGGTTGCCAGTCGTGCCCGGCTTTCCGGGAACATGACCTGTTGATTGCATAGCCGCGTGCATATCACTCCTGAGTTTCTCGAGCTCCCCGCGCATGACATCAGCGGTCTGGCCCATAGCGCTGGCATACACCTCCAGTGCTGGGGCTTCATCATTCCAGGACCGCAATTCGCGCTGATGCCTGGATTTAAGAGACGATTCAACTGCTGCTAGTTCATTTGTGGCTTCAGTCAATGCCTCGCGAAGGTCCTCCCTTTTCTGCAAAGCATGATCGCTCGCCATGCCCGGAGCCATGTGTCCATCCGCTCCACAGGTGTATTCCCAATGTAAACTCACTGCAGACAACGGGAAAATGGTCCATTACTGAATAGCCAGCTGGTGTAATACTTATGATGCTGGTGTTCAAAGACACAGCGTCACAAGCGACGATGCCTTTCGGGACCACACCTCACCACTGCTGATGCCTGTCAAGGCGATGGATCAGCCTGGAAATAATTGTACTTGTGCAGCACATGCATATGTGATTTTGTGCACGATGTTCTTGTTATTGCACCGATGCCAAATGCTGGCGAGACACACTGAGCTGCCGATCGTGGCTGCAACACTCGACATTAGATTTCGCTGAACAAGAACACACGCTTTATCAAGCCTGAGGTTTTGCTCTACGCGATCGTCACGGATACAGACGCTCGGGCCTATTAATCTGGTCCATGCATGGAGCCCACCGGGTGTACCCGTTATGACCACGGCCAGCCTACCGGGAACTATAGAGTTTGTAGACATCGCGTATCCTTTGAGAGTGCATACGTCCTCCCCGTCTGCTCCACAACAAAGGCGAAGAAGTAACCAAGAAGCACCGTTGAGGTCAGCGAACAGCGCATGTAAAACACGTCAGGCACACGCCTTGCACTCCGCTTGCCTTGGGCACGTCAGCATGTAAGAAGTACTGCGAAAACTAATGTGAAGAGTGTAGAATGCACATTTTCACCCTAGTTTGTGCTTTCACGCAACTGACCTGCCATGCTTCCCGGACATTGCATGCGTGTGACCCTCTCCAAGGGACTGTCCATTTGCAGCGCCTTTGGACTGATTGCCCGGAGCCCGGAAATTGAGTGCGATTTTACTACATGACATACGCTGGTTCGCACATCACGCAAGGGGGTGGCAGAGCTGATGATAATCATTGGCTAGCACAGCCCTAGGGATAGGCCTATCAACTCATGTTGCTCAGTGCTTGCCTCAGCAGCAAACTGCAGTCCTGGCTTGACTTTCACAAATGTCCTTATATGTCCCCTATATGTTCCTTTTCCCCGTGTGGTGACTCCTCACTCCCTTCCTCATGGCCAGGCCATTTTCTCTACTTGCGTACAGGAACTGGGGCCATGAAACACCCTATTCCAAATAACCATTCTCATTTCACGAAACAGAAACACACTGCTATGGCTCGAACAGCTGTAAAGCTCTTGCGTCATTTAACGCGGGGCTATACCACTCTTTGAACCGCCACACATTTGTATTCTGACAACGCAGCCTGTCGATTACTACACACGACAGGCTGCGTTGTATTCGGCGTGTACAAAATCGACAGCCTGTTCCAGTAGTCTTGTATGCATCAGCCTGGTTGGGTGTGGCGTGATTCCCAAATTTTCATGCATACATTCTTTTCTTCAGCCCTGAGAAGGTGGACTTGTAGATTGACAGCGGTGCGCTGTGCATGGAACAAATTGCCAGACCTTCTAACAGCGACGCGGCATCTTGACTTGCATTGAAGGCCCAAGGCACACCTTGCATGCAGCAAATCATCATGGCAGGTGCGACCAATGTTGTCAGAGCCTTCTGTCTTGTATCATTGTGTTTGCATAGTCTTTCAGCAAGGCAGCTCCAGTCTCAAAGCTGTCAAGACTGAAGTACAGTTTCTGATAACCTGCAATCACCCTTCACCATCGGCACAGGAGTTGAAGCCTCGACAAGCTTCGGTAGGCGTCAGATTCTGTGCACATCCTCTCCCAACACATGCTGCAGCACATACACCAGTGGGGTGCTACAAGGACAACGGTGCTGGAGCAGCAGGTACACGAGGATCTACGACCCTGCGACTACTCTCGTAGACTATAGCATTCAGTACCTACAAGATGGTATAGTTCTGTGGTACTCAGTGTTCAAGCTGCAACAGTACTTGTGGCAACAATCAAGCTGCAGGACTGCATGACTATGGTGTTACACCGCCAAGCCACGGCCTGTTTGGCAGCCAAGTGGCAGCTCACAGATGCATTGCGGGCGTGGATGTGCATTCATCCAACAGTCATATTACTGTTGTCACAGCGGTGTTTGCCAGAGAACCGAGTCGTTGTCCCGCAATGCTGATGTGAATGCAAAGGATCTATGTGAGCGGTTGTCCTATTGTGATTTTGTAACGTACCGTCCTTATAGCTCATCTTTGGTAGGGGCCGCGTAAGGTCCAGGGGCAGTATCTGGGCACTGCCTCTACCCATCCATTCAAGTTCTCCATAGCTGCAAAGGCAAAGCCAGCTTCACAGATGGCAGCTACAGGGCGCAATCAATACAAACTGTCGCGTGACACTGTGCAGATGTGTTCAAATCACACACGGAACGATCCAGCGCCCGAAAAGTGTCCTATGCAGTGATCATGGGGCCTCTCAAAAGGGCAGGTGTGCCACTTGCTTTGCGCTGGGCAGCTCCTGGTGAATGAAAGGTGCGCGATCAAGCCAGGTTTGTGTGGGAAAGCAGTGAATTTCATGACGTCGAACCTGGACAGGATGCCTGCCCCGAATGCTTTCACTTCAGAACCTTCCATCACGACTCCAAACTCAATTGTGTACCAGTACACCTGCACACACCTAAGGCAGTCACTATTATTCAGGGCATTCGGCCGCTGATATCAAATTGCACGAGTGTGATTGAGTGAGAGGTCATTGGTGCTTTAGGCAAGGTGCAGCTGTTGACCAGATGCCATGTGGACTTTGCTTCGGAGAGGTTACCTTCGTCAGCTGCCAGATTTCTTTGTCAGAAGCGTCCAGGGAAGCCCGCCCAATGTGCTCCATTATCTCACAGTACTGGGGGCAAAGCAGCATTGGGATGTGGCCTGCATGCGCAAATCACGTTTGCAGAGATTGTGCCTTTGTGTGTCTAATGCAGCGACACATCCAGTCCGTGCACAGTGATGGTTGCTGCAATAGGCTTGAGTGAACACTAGAGCGTACAGGTACCTGATCAACTGAAGCTCTACAAGCATGCACACTGCAAGCAATCACTCGTCTTGATGATACAGTACCCATGCCCATCATTCGCAGGCCTTGTTTGATGTCCATGCAACTGTGACTGCTGATTTGTGGCACATTTGTTTCGGTACAACATCACAGGTTGGGCCACATCCGACCTGAACTGGAGCAGGTAGCTTCCATTGATGTAAATGTAGATGTGTCACTTCCTCGCCATATCCTACAAGGACCTTGACTTCTCCGGATAACCGGGACCGCAAGCCAAGGGGGTAAACCACCTGATGTTGACATGTACAGCACAGCAGCATTTGGCGGCAAGCTTAAACATGCACGCAGCACGGGTGCTGCAATCCGAACGGGAAACACACCCAGGATCTCATGGATGACATCAGGCTCTGGAGTGTACGCTGGATTGCTGTGGTGCCGTACATACTGTGTGGAGTGGAAGGTTCTGCATGAAAGAACCAGACTCTGTCCAGCACCAGCAGCCGGAAACATGGCATCACAAGCAAACAGCGGCGCCGGATTGCATCTAGAGTACTCTGGATGCGCTGGTATGCTAAATGCAGAGGGTTCCAGGTGCTGCACCTGCTAGAAGCTCGCCAAAAGTTGTTTGAGCACCTCAGATACACGTGTTGAAGCGCAAGCGATTTGGACCCCACGCAAAGTGTGCAGGTTGGTGTGCCGGTACATCCCGATGGTCACAAGTGATGCACTTGTGCACGTGCAGTGCAGCTGAAGACATGGGGGCTAGATCAGTCACATGGAGTTTGGTGACCGCGCAGATGTAGCGTGGCCTAATGGGTGAGATACAACAGTGAGCATGGCACACTTGAATGCGAGGCCATTCAGGAAATCTCGCGGATGCATGAGGCCGGCCGTCGGTCTGATGTTCCAGCCTGTCGCTGCCTGCAGCGCCTCTTGTATGTCACAGAGCTGCGGCACGTGCTCCTCCTGGAAATCCAGCTCGGGTAACCTGGAAAGCAGCGCTCGGCATGCTTATGCATACCATGTGCTGTAATATCCTCCTATGATTAGGGCACGCTCTTTCAGAAATCATGCAGCCCGTGCAATGTTAAAGCATGCACTCTTAAGCGTACAGATTTTGGAAATGTTCCTGGAGTGGCTTGGAACTGACTCCAGATCAGCTGGATAGGCTAGGGACCAGAATCACCATTGCTGATGTCAGCATGTGCAGCAGGCAGAGTGCTGGCGCTGAGGTTCAAGGCTAGGGTGGCACTTGGCAGTGTTCAGCCTCAGATGTACTGACGCAGGGCTCTCGAGCACGGGGCAATGATGTGACTCCATGCGGGTCTAGAAGTCCACTGCTGCCGCTTGGTAGCTTGTTGGAACTTGAAGCGATGGTTTGATGTTTCCATGACACGCATGACTAGAAATGCGGGCAAGTGGGCCTACCCTGTGGCAAATGAGCAATGGCAATCAAAAAGCCTACCGGTTTTGTCTGTTGTCAGAAACGGAAGGCAATCGTCATGTCCACTAGCCATTTACTCGACGGTGCATGTCATGTACACGTATGAATGGGCAAGAGCGTGTGTTGAAATTACTAGGTGGAGCCCGTCCATAACAAAAAGCGTACAGACAGAAGACCTGAGCGCTGTCGCTTCCATGCTGGCTGCTGCACTGGCTGGAGACGGTGCCCAAGTCATTGTGTGTTGGAGGGTGTATATGGCTTAGACATATATTATGCACAGAAATTCAAAGCTATGTGTGGAAACGCACGCAGACTTGTATTCGGAGCATGCCCATCGAGGAATGCCTGTCTGCAGTTCCCTGAGGGACTTGGTCCATGTTTGCTGCTCTTCGGGCAGATAGTCGACCCTCGGTATTGGCACACCACTGCACGGCACGACTGCTGTCACAAGCCCGGGCATCGAAGGATTTTCTGTCAGGCTTGAAGCAAGCAGTTGTATTTGTAGTCTCAAAGTTATCATGTGGCTATCTTGATCAGGGGAAGCATACGGTACATGATGCTTAGCTGCCATCGAAAGATCAACTCTTCTTTGGCAGTAGTTTTTGTCACCATATCCCGGGTGATCAGGTGCTAGGTCACCTCCAAAGCCCAGAATGTTCCCATTGTCGATATCAAGTATTGACAATGGCCGATCCTGCGTTCTCTCGGGAGACCCTGGAACTGCCGGCCGCGGGCTACCGATGGGTAAGACTGTTGTCTCTGCCGTTTGAATCGAGGACCACTCTTTCAAAGGCCGCAACCCGCCGCTGCCTGTACACAAGCAATCAGAACAAGCTGAAACACTGCGAAGAAAAAAGATAGTTAGCGGTGTAATGAACTGATGAAGTGGCGATGTCGTGCTCCTCGACGAGAGACGTCTCTTGTGTCGACACGAGCCACGGATCCGGAGCTCGCTTTGTTGCGACCGTCGCTGACAATGCACATAGGTAGCCCAGCAGATCATATAGATAGGCTACATGCAAATATTGCACATGAATTATCACTGCATCAAGTTTTAATAATCCGAATATACGTGTACAGACACACGCGCATGTTCATGTATACGTACACACGAGGTGAGTTCACCTTCTCGGCGAGAGCAGCACTGAAGCATGCGCGCCAAACGGCCACAAGATTGCTTTGGAGTACATCTTTTTCTGTTAGGCTCATTGAAGCCTTTCTGGTGAGCTTTCTTTCCATAGCCTGCAGCTGCGCATTCGAGCGACCGAGCTCGAAGGCGAGGAGTGATATCGATCCTACATCCGATCATTCCTGCGTGCAGCCCTGCCGACTCAGAAAGTGTGACGAAGTGCAACAAACTAATTGAAAGAGCTGTGCGTCCTCTGCGGCACGGTGCTGATGATGTCTACAAACGCACAGCAATTGACATGTACACTTGGCGTTGGACAGTGCTGAGGTCAGACACGTTCAGGAAGTACTACTAGTGCTTGCGGCGCTCAGCTGATACCAATATCGATTGTAACTGAACGCAGACACGAGACCATATATGCTCTGAACGCGATGTAGGTTGTTAAACTGCTTGCCGAGGCTATGCTGTTGCACTTCGCCTTTGCCGTGATTGGCTGACTCACGCCATGGGGCAAGTGATGCGGCCCGTGACTCGGACCATCGTGCATGGCGAAGCGGGCGGAAGGAGTCACAGAGCAGACTGCAGTCCTCTTCATGCAGTGCTCAGTGAAATAATTAATTGGAAGTCGTGGTGATGCTGTATAAACCGTGTGCATGGTTTCAGTTCAGCCGTAGATATCTGCCTCGATCCATGTCAGAATGGATAATACGCATGCAACATTTACCAAGTGATCTGATGAAGGTATAGCAGATCAATTGGGTGGTGGGACATGTTCCAGCGAAGCTCAGTACTTTGGTCAGGGCGTTGGGCGGGTGCTCACTGCCTGTGGGGAAGCAGACACGTGTGCAACCTCCGCGAATATGACAACCGCAGGACCATATGTCATTGAAAATTTTCCAATTGATGCTTGCAGGGCTCAACACTCGTGATCGCGGATGCATCGCACGGTAGCATCAAGCCATCTTTTGCTGCATGTGTAGCAGCAGCAACACAGCTGAATGGCCATATTGACGCTCTCGTCTGTGGTCAACATTTAGGTGCAGCTGCGCAGGATGCCAGCATGGTCTCACACGTGCACAAAGTGCTGAAGGCAGACCATGCTGCTCTTCAACATCACTTAGCTGAACCAATGGCATCGTTGATATGCAAGGTGATGGAAAGGTGTGTCCTATTTTGTTCTTCTCTGAGTAACAACCCAATGGACTTCCACAACGGGCAGGATGGTGATCGGGTGTCAGGCTGAAACTCAGAGAATGGCTGCAGACGAGGATATGACCATTGCATCATGCCAGCCAGTACAGCTGGTAAAAACATTCTTCCACGGGCAGCAGCTCTAATGCGTATACAACCGGTCACAGATGTAATTTCTATACTGTCCGAATCCAAGTTCAAGCGGCCAATTTATGCTGGCAATGCGATTGCAACCGTGGAGCGAATGGACACCTGCGCACCGCTGATGATGACAATTCGTCCAACAAGCTTTGATCTCGTCTCTCAGGGGACTGGTGCTGCGCCTATTGAAAGTATACACAGCGAAGAAGTCTCTGCTATGGAGGTAAGTTTGTATGAGGCGCCACCGTCGTCCAGTCCTGCTATACAAGTGCAGTGGTCAGTAATCATGCCTTCACCAATCATATTTGCATGCCTTATAACCTTGATCTCTCTCTACCTCTCTGTTCAGGAGCAGGCCGCCAAGGGTCTCAGCCAGTGGATAGCCACTGAAGAGCGATCTGCAGAGCGGCCTGACCTGGGCACTGCACCGGTTGTTGTTTCAGGCGGCCGTGCTTTGAAGTCGGCAGAACATTTCAAAATCATACAGGAGCTAGCAGATGAGCTGGGGGGAGCTGTGGGTGCTTCAAGGGCTGCTGTGGATGCTGGCATGGTTGCAAATGACTTGCAGGTAGGCCGTCAAACCATTGGCATGTCCTTAATGCATGTAGATGATCGTAAACAGCAACACTTGCAATCCTTGGTAAATTTCCACCTGACTGTGCTGGATAGGTTGACGCCCTAATGAGCCTGGAAGCGTGCAGGTTGGACAGACAGGGAAGGTGGTGGCGCCTGATGTGTACATTGCAGTTGGCATATCAGGAGCAATTCAGCACGTTGCTGGAATCAAAGACTCCAAGATCATTGTGGCGATTAATTCAGATGCAGAAGCCCCTATCTTTTCTGTTGCGGATGTAGGCCTGGTAGGAGACCTCTTTCAGATTGTCCCACAACTTACAGAAGAGCTTAGGAAGCGAAAGGCTAACGCATAGAAGGGTGGACTTGCTCAAGCTTTCCAGAAGTGTAGCAAGAACATGCTCAACAAAGAGACACGCACGCCAAGCAAAATTGGCATACAAGCGGTTCCAAACAGACCAGCTTTCTGCGGAAATGGAAGAGCAACTGCATCAGTATCAACCTGAAGCTGAATCGTCTATTCCCAGCGCCATAAATGCAGTTGTCCTGTTCTATCGAGAGAGGACACAACGGGTGTCGTGCCTATCTGTAGAAGCTTAAGCTCTTGCACACATGCCGTATGAAACGGTGCATCTTGTACAGCATGGACTGGTGCTGGTTCATGGAAGCACACTTTCCGCCCCAGCATGGAATAGCATTGTGCCTGGCACTGATCTGCATGCAGTGATATGAAATCAATCCACGCACACGAAGAGAGAACCTTCAGGGCATGGCGGCAAATGCTGTCTCATCCTGTGATGTCAGCGTAATGGACGGAATACCAATCACAAGTGCCATGCGCATCATCTTGCTGACAAACATGGTCCTATCACATGGCAGCCAGTAGCCACCAGTAGCTGCGTCGGCATGACACATGGACTGCGTTTGAAGTAACTGGTACGTACCTGCCAAGGACTGACCGGTGGCAGACAGCAGACATGCTGGCTCTCCTTCCGGCCTGCATGACCCTGTCCCTGCGCCGGTTTTGATTGTGTAAATCACCCCGTCCCAGCCAGCTGCTATAACATGCCCAGCGTCTATTTGCACAACACTCTGGGCCGGCAGCGAAGGCAGGTTGACTTTTTGACTTTTCAAGGTAAGCCCATCTGGAACAAAAACCCTTTTGTGACCCACAACCAGAGCTCAAAAGGATGATCTGGGAAAGAAGCAGCACGAATTGGCGATTCTTTCTTTCTAGAGATATAGACAAACATGCCATAAAGATATGTCAATGCATGTCATAATGTCTATGGCGACATAAGAGCATGACTCCATGACAGGCAGCTGTGTGAGCTTTCTGTTTCAGCGTAATAGTTCACTGAGAAACATTGGATGCTGTTAAGTGGGCATTGCTTTGGTCTAACAGTTGACAAGCCTCCACAATCCCAACTGATATGAACAACATGCTCATGTCGACAAGACGCGGTCCATGTAGCTTTTCATGCACCAAACTTCAGCTTCAGGAGAAGGGAATGAACCTGGATATGTTTGTAGCTGCAGCAGGTGTATGCACCTGTCGTGCCCGGCTGCAACCAGCGTCAACCCGTCTGGAGACCATGCCAGGCTGTTGACCCAGCAGCTCAGGTCAATACAGTACAGCAAGTCCCCAAACTTCCGTTGCTGCTGCTGGTCAGCTGCATACGCTATGTATTTAATTTCAGCACTCATGCCATGCAGAAACTGTCAGCAGAGTATGCTGTCAAAACAGGCTGTTGATGCGTATCGGTCGCACCATCGACATTAGCATAAAACACCCGACAGTGGCCATCAGTGCTTCCGGTCGCCAAGCATGTGTCATCTGAATGCCAGGCAACACAGCAAACAGATGAGTTGTGTGCCTTGCGGATTAGCCGGCCCGCCCACCAGTTGTTGTCTTTCTCGAAAGTGCAAACACACACATTCTTCGTGCCACTTCCAATGGCAAACTTCGTTTCACGCGGACTCCACTCCACGCACAAAGCCGCCCTCTGCAACTTCATGATGACAAGCTGTTGTGTCCAATCACCGGTCTTGCTCTCCTGCGCTGGGTTTGAGCAATAAACTAGTCACTTGCATTGGACAGTCTCACGCACATGGAAACACACAGACTGTCTCTCCTTGCATCTCTAATAAAACAGATGCCTTGGCAAAGCACAGGATTCCAGACTTGAATAGAGCGAACAAACCTGATGCCAGACATAGCTTGTCCGGTCGTGTGAGCACGTCACCAGCAGACCGGATGATGCCCACTGCAACGCTGACAGGCGTTGGTTATGCTCCTTGAGAGAAGCCATGTGATGGAGACCGCAACAGCCGGGATCTTGTAGGGAAATGGACAAAATATGCACTTCAGGACTGCCATCGCAGTATGCAAGCATCGAAAGATCCTTGGTCCACGCATGACACACTGCTCGTGTGCCTGGTAAAGAGAGACTTCGCCAGTGCACAAGCCGTCTATGCAAGTCAGTCATTGGTACCTTCTCGCGGGATGCAAAACACTACACAACGAGTTGTTTAAGTGCTCTGGGTGAACAACAGCAGGACCTCGGGCCCCAATCGATTGTAATCGCCATGGTACACAAGCAAAACTATCATTCTACACGAGTTCGAGATGGAAAATCAGTGCTTGTGGGTCTATGCATTGACATGATCACAAACTGAGGAGCCTCGCAGCAATTGAGCAACACAAGTACACCGCACTTATTCGATGCCAACAACGGTCCAGGCTGACCCAGCCTTCACAGAAAACAGGAGACAAACAGTGAAGACCAGCACACAGAATGCAGCGCGGCATGTTTCACCACATCGGCTTATAGAAGCTGTAGCACGCTGGGTCTAAGGATATATCCGAGCTGCCGAATTTCATCTTGTCGCGATATTTCGGCTTTCCATGCAGGCGAAAACCTTCCCTCGTCCCACTCCAGATCTTCGCTGTTGCAGAATTGTGCCTTTGCATAGTTGGTGATCACATATCACACGCCTGTCGTGTGTACGTTGGAACAGCCGGATTTGTTTAGTGTGGAGACCGAGCAGCGTGCCCCACCTGTGTGACACAACTGCATCATGACCGACCCACAACTACCCGATCAGTTGAATGAAGCACACGAAGCTTACAAGCAGAGTGACTACGCCAATTGTCAGTCAAAATGTACCGAGGTATGCGATCGCATCCAGGACACGTTCCGGAGTGCGTTTCCAGACGCTTCTCATAGCACTGCACGTATCCAAATTCATGCAGGTTATCAAAACCACATCCCAGCCTTCGCAAAGTGTCGCCAAGCTTCTTCGAGCTTGCGCCTTTTTCCGTCTTGGCAAATTCTCACGCGCTCTGAGTGACTGCTCCGAGGTAGCTGGCCAAGCAGACACACGGTTAACCAGCCCCGCAAACCAGCTGAAAGGGTGTGCTTGCATACCAAAATCTTTGTCTCGGTAACATTTTGGTATCGTCTATGCACTTGCTGGGTGCAGTACATCTGAATGTTTTCGCAGGGAGTGCTTCTTGAGGGAAGGTGATAAAGAAGCCGCGTTGGAGGCCTTCCAAGTGGCTCAAGACCAGGATGCAGCTCTAAAACAGGGGGCACTGGATGAACTTATTGCGGCTGCAGGGTCAACAGGCGATGGTGTGACACCAGCATTGTCTTCATAAGTGCAGTGGGCTCAGTGGGTTTGAATCATGAATGATGCATGCTGCCTCGGCTGAATTTGCTGCATCCAATCTCGCCTTTGCAGAGGTCGATTTCTCCGGCTTAGAGGACTGTTCGGTTGCCAGCTGCACAGATATGCTCATGAGCGTTTTGCATGCATCAGCACAGAAGGCAACTGTCGAGAATGTCTCCCAGCGGGTGAACAAGGCCATGTCCCGTCCCGGTCCATCGGTCCGTGCTGAGGATATCACACAAGCTCCATTTGCGGGGAATATCGAGCTGATCGCCCCATCAAAGTACAGGTGTTGCATCGCTGGCAGGGAGTACCTGATGTTGGTGCAATCTATCTGCACATGAACCCATACAAACCAGTGGGCTAACCCACCAGTTTCTCATGAGAAATGCAGGATGCAATTCAATCAGAACGGTCCAAACGTGGAAGTCCAAGTGTTTGCTAAGCAATTAAACAAGAAACGGGAACGTGTGACCGTGGAAATTCAAGAGACTTCACTCCGCGTCGAGATACGGAACGACGATCTATCAGAAGTTGAGTATTCCCTGGAGGAAAATCTGTATCAACCCATCAACGTTGATAATAGCAAATGGGATGTTTGGGCCACTCAAGTCAACATTAAACTGCGGAAAGGGGACCCTTCAATTGTGTGGCCATCTCTGGCCCACACAGATACTCCGGTGTGTACTTCGCCAAGACACAGGTTCAACCTTGCACCCAACTCCAGATATAATGCAAAGTATCGTGACCATACTTACCAAATACCCATTGCGTGTGCCATTGAGTGTGCAGGCAGTGCAAGGCGGGGCATCTATTGTTGATGTGACTGCAGCGCCTGCAACATCATATCCATCATCTCATCGAAAGGCACAGCATGATTGGAACAAACTGGAGAACGATGTTAGGCAAGAGGAAAAGGATGAGAAGCTCGATGGTGATGCTGGACTGCAAAAGTTCTTCAGCCAGCTCTATGCAGGTGCAGATGAGGATACCCGACGCGCCATGAACAAGTCTTTCCAGGTGTGCTTCTGCGATGCACAGAGCACCGCATGAAATGTTGTATAGATTTTTGGACACTGAGAAATGCCACTTGGAATATTTGGTAATCTGGCCGATACTCATGGTGCAGGAATCTGGTGGTACATCTCTGTCAACCAACTGGACAGATGTCGGTCAGCAGAGTTTCGAGTGCCAGCCTCCTGAAGGAGTCAAGGTAAAAAAGTTTGAGCAGTGAATCTGAATCGTTAAATTTTAACCCGAATCATATGTATGCTTACATGATTGCATGGGTGGCGGTCAGATGATTTGCACAAGCTGATCATTCCTAGTTCCTGTTGGCCCGAGCATCACTGCAAAGCGCGCCTGACCGTTTCTAAATGGGACCTCGCCGCAGTGTATTCCTTTCCGTTTCTATCACTCGAGGAATCCTTTGCGATGCATTGTGTCCGTAAGCCTGCACAACGGGGCGTGTTTTGCTGTTGATGGCAGCTAAGTTGAAGGCTGTCGAGCAGTTCCTGGATCCGGTGCGATTTAGAACCACTGAAAGAATCCGACAATGTGACCTCCTTCACCGTACAAAAAAGAGACTCCATGTCCTCCTGCACCAGCAAGGCCTATTGGTATTTCTGTGTTACGGCAGATCATGGACTTGATGGCATGACTAAGCATGATACACTGTTCACGTACCCTCGACTTCAACTCAGCCCGCAGCCACTGCTCTGATGCTTTACGGACTTTCCGCTCAGCAATCAGTTTCGTCTTCAAATTTTGACATGATGCCTCCTGCAGTAAGTTAGCCTTAGCATGTCTCTGTGAATTTCTATACCATCATAATCGCTAACCCGCACCAGCTCTTCAATCTCACGCCGCGCTTGTGAATATTTCTGTTGCAGCTCATCGTGAGACTCAGTCGAGCAAGCTAAGCTCTCCTCAATCTTTTGCAGTGTAAGCTGTTGTGCTGCACAACGATGCGATAATTGCTCCTGCACCGTGTCACTGTCTCATGAGACATCTCACTTGGAGAGCGTCGGAAATTAACCTCAGTCACCAGGATAGCCATGCCTTGTCACCTCTTAGTTGTGTCAGAGCGCTTTGTGATTCTTGCACTATTGTACGCAGCTCTGAGTTTTGCTGTGCATGTTTTGCCTGTACTGAATCAAGCTGCTCTTGCAATCTGTTATTCTGCACTGCGGCCTCCGATTGCGCTGTGGCAAACTGAGCTACCTTGGCAGTCATGTCTGCCATCTGCAGCGCAAAAATGCATGTGTTTAGTATGCATTTTTGGGCTCAACTGGGTTCACCTGCGGCCACAGTAACAATTCAAACTAAGACCAAACCTGTGATTCCCTGCAGTGCACAACATCCTGCAGCTGTCGCACACGAGCTTCCAAGGTGCGCTTTGTACTGGACAGGGTCTCACGCAGTTCATCAATTCCCTGATCCTTTGCCGCAACAACTTTCTGAAGCTCTGACAGCTCCAAGTCCCGATGTGATGCAACTAGGCGGTGCACCTGTTCTGTGTGACGAAGTGCATCATCAATTTTTTCATCAGCAAGGTCCATTGCACATGAAAGGCGATGAACCCCTTTCTACAATCTTCGACATAAGATATTAGTTACAGCCTTCAGTACTTGCATGCCACACACAACGGCACGCAGCCGACCCGATACCTGCGTGCCTTGCAGCACTGAGTCGTACTCAGGCTCTGCTGCGTGTAGATGGACGTGAGAGCCAACTTGAGCTGCCGAGGGCTGGATTGCTGAATGCAGTTCACTTCTTCTGCCGGGACCAGGAGACAGCATGTGGTGCATGCTGCTCAGCTCTGTGTACACGTCCTCGGTCATTGCGTTCGAATGGATCCGTCAAGGATGGGGCTGTGCCGGGATTCTCTAGCCAGCTACAAAAAAGAGCCAATTATCTGTTTATCCTGGATCTAGCTGAGTTGATCATATCGAACGTTCCGAGAATACAACCGCGTACGCAAATACACTTTGGATGCGTCCATGGGCACACGCACGCTATCGAAAGAATGCTCAACAACACCAGTGGTTATCCTGTGCCACATGATATAATAGATTGTCTAAGGGAAGCTGCAAGCCGGCTGGTGAGGTGGCTCAAGTTGCCATCGCCAATACACTTCACCACAACTTGGCCTCACTGAGCATGAAGACGTGTGGCCGAAGGTGCGATGCATCGCGACGATCTGTGATGAATATTGCAGGTACACCTGTACCCGCAACACAGCATCAAACCGACTAGCAGATAAATATATGTCGAGAAAATTTGCTCCAACTTACTGCCTGCTGTTGTGAGTTCGCCGACGCGTATAGACTCTTGCACTTCGTTCCAACGAACGACGCCGTCCCACAGCTGCAGTCCCACACCCATTTCCTGCTGCACAGCTGAGCTGACACCTCAGTCATTCAAAACAAGCCATGGGTTTCTTTGGCCTCGGAGGATCTAAAAAGGATGAGGTTCCCAAGTCAGTCCAGCGCAGTATGGACTCCGTTGCAGTGGCAAAAAAGCGAATGAACAAGAGCAAATCTCAGCGGGATGCCGACGACGCACAGTTGGCTGCTGATGAGGCTGAATTGGCAGCCCTTGAGCAAGCAGAGGCCAATACGACTCCAGATGCAGTGCCAACCAAAATGGCCACGTACAACCCGAGCGCCAGTCCCAACAAGCCTGCCGTCAAAAGCGCGATAAAGAAAACACCTAAAGCTGAACCAGATGCTTAATTCAAGTGTGCGTCCAATCAAATAGATTTGGTGCATTTGGTTGTGCGGCTGTAGCCCGCAGGTTGAGACGAACCGGAACAGTGATAAATGCCCCATGAAAGCGCACAGACTTTGGCCATCCCCTCTATTCATAGCGTATGCGCTGCTTTAATTGTGCGTTGTCAAGATGTAGACCGGGACCATTTGATCTGTCATGTGAAGAGCCGGCTCATCGGTACCTTCCAAAACTCAATACAACGACCAGGAACTCGAGCATGGTAGTATTTTATAGATGATGACGCCCTCTTGATGTGCTGATGTGGCAAATTGGTACAGGGAACACTGATTCAGGGAAGCACAGTCAGGGCTGATTTCAAGGAGCAGAGCATCCTCCTGCCCGTGTGACATTTCACTCATCCATGACACCTCGCAAGGCTCTAGCATGCCTTGTTTCCGATGCAAGACTTACCAACACTGGGAGCCAGCACGTTTGGTACAAATAGTCCATCAATGCAGCCAGGAAACTCATGATGGAACAAGTCACCTTGGTTACTGGCTGCGACGTACCATGTATTCCATTGGATCCTGACAACATGGATGTTCTTCAGTGGAAGGCGGATGGACCAAGCAGACACTTGGCTTTTGGCTCTTCATCATGATCGAATCCCTTATTGTAAGGCTAATGTAACACAACAGCAACTGTGATGTTAGGGTCTTTCTGGTGAGATATTGTCTTGTCCTGCTGCAGGCGCAGCGTTGGTGGTTGTCCCTGTCCCCTTGTTTCAATACTTCCCTGGCTGATCAAGCACTGGTAGCCAGCTCTGACCTGTGCGTGGTGGCAACCAATCGTATGTCATCCACTGTTTACCCTTTGGAAGTCATGGTGTGCAGCTCTCTCCTCTGCTGAACACCGGTACCCTACACTTGCTCACACCTCCTACATAGGTAGAACTCGGCACATGCCATCTGAGTCTCACAACAGCTAGATGCCAATGCTGGTGGTCTGCCTGAGGGTGACAAAGAAATCAGCAACAAAACCCAGCCGAATAGTTTATCGGACCCGGCTGGTATCCTGTTGATTGAACACGAGGACAATGCGGCAGTCGTCAAAGTGATCTGGGATGGACATGAAGAAACTTTGCCAATTCCGTACGCACGGGAAGTGATTCATCCAAGCCAATTTAAGGTGCAGAGAAGGAATTCTAGGGACTTGGCAACGATAAATGATTCCGCTGTCACAGTACCCAGCCTCGTTTTCTGTTGCTCCATGCACAGGGACTGCTAAACAAATTGTCATACGAATGCCAGTGCTGTTCATCAAAGTTGGAAATGACGTGTTCCTGTCTACCAGGATATGCAGGGCTGCTTTACGGTGAAATCGGTCACAGCAGGACGCCCGCGGTGGCAATATCAACCGCTGTCATGGTGGCAGATTTGGGTCATGAGTAAGATGTATTGAACACCTGTACATGGCACAGCTTGCATCCATTCTCCCTCTCCGCGCCTACCTGTAGGGTCACTGTGGCCGATGCCCGCCTGTTTTTTACGTCATTCCCGATTTGGTGTTTCCTGAAAGGCTCCTGTGCACCACAGCACAGTGCTTGCTATCAAGCAGGACGAACAAGTCCTTTGCAACAGATAGAGTACGACAAATGAATGCTACTACGTTGCAATAGTCAGCCCAGACAAACACTGGTTGGTCTGCTTGGCAGATGTGGTTGAGCAGTCAAGGTGAGTCATGCCCACCATACCGCCTTGTGTCACTCTTGTTGCAGTCTATAACTTAATGACTAGAACCAATATGCAAAAAGTACCTGGTGGCCCTCCATGATCCTGTAGCTTTGTGGTTGAGGTTATTGGCACACGCAGACCCAGCGGGGTCAATACACATGCATCGTGTGGCAATGTCGCGGCCAATGTTCACGTCCGTCACGACAATATTCTACGCCAATATGCTATATTCAGACATGATGGCTACATGATAGATTCACGCGGTGACTGGTGGCGGAATTTGCGGTGCACCGCCAACATGATGGGTATTGCTGTAGACAACCATGCCTAGCATTCAAGTGCCGATCATTCGTTGAATCACACTACATATATTACACGTTCATGACGCCGACGACAAAACCTGACTCGGCAGAGTTGCAGACAAAAGCAGCGTCTGTACGAGTGCACACTGGAGCCGTGAATGCACGTATTAACAAGCACAAACTTGGTAATCCCAGAGTATTTGTCAAAAGGTGCAACCTGTCAGTATTCTACAGCTATCACATGTGATATATGCTTATCCAATGCCGTCCTAATATCATGGCATGACTTCTTGTTGCAGAGCTCGCTTACAGCTGCACATTGCTACAGGTTCCTTTCCTTATGCAAGACAGCGAAAACATGCACAGACAAAGAGAAGCTACAAGCTCAGATCAATGAGTTCGTTCATTCTGATCTGGCTGCGTTTAAGCTCCAGCACAAGGTGGCAGCGATGGAACAAAGCTCTGCACAGCAAAACGTTAAGGCGTTGCGGAAAAAGCAGAACGAGCTACAGGGGCAAATACAGGTAGCAGATATTCAACAGCTAGGTTTAGTTAGGTCGTTAGACCTTGCCGGTTGCCTTGTATGATGCGTTCCTGTTGGAAATTGGTACCTCACTACATCTGCTGCGTGGGATATTTGCACACGTTGTAGGTCCTTGCGCAGGTTGTTGAAGGTGAAATACAAAAAAAGAAGGAAGAGCTTGAAGAGAGCAAAGTTAGGAAGCAACACCTTGAAGAATATGAACAGCTCAAGAAGTCGATCATGTGTTACCCAAGGCGTTCCGAAACCCAAGAATCCATCGAGAAGATCAAAGCTGAAATTGCAGACCTAAAACGAGAAGGCCAAAAGCTCGATCAGACAGTGGAGGTGTGAGTCAATTCTTCTCCTCTTGCCTGTCAGAAGGTAGCTTGCCGTTCACCATATCCCACAGTGTAGCCGGTCATAAATCAGTTGTATTGCCAATGCAGCTGCGGAGGAAACAATTTTGCCAGCTCGGACTCGTGCTGCGGGACCTTTCAGCAGAAGTCGAGTGCCCCCCAGAAGATGCTGGGGATGCACAGGACGGCCCGCAGCCAATGGACCTCGAGTAAAATAGCCTCCCTCAGGCTTCCTGCCAAGGCCATATGCCCATAGAGTATATGATGCCCTTAAACAAAGGGCGCATTGGCTGCACCTCCGCTGCGCCATCTTCGCGAGAATGCTGCTGCCTGACCTTTGATCTGCATGTCGAGTATTTGTGTAAGCCTGAATTCATTGGCTTGCTGCTAGCCTTCTAGACAGGACAAATGAAACAGATTTCTTGAGTGATTGTGCAAGAAAACATCCACGCGACTTGAGACTGCTATTGACGGTGCATCGGCCTGGCATAGGGTGAGAGTGTCAGCGGCAATTCATTCAAGTCACGCATTCCGCCCATGTTGTGATGCAAATGAAATTCCTATTGGTGCGCCTGCACATCGATCAGTGCCTAGCCCGTTCACCCGGCACTGCTGTCCCAGCGAATGAAGTGTGCATGGGTACCTGCATGATGCTGACATTGCCATGCACGTCAAATCCTTTGCCCTGTTGCGGTGTAGGCTGCAAAAAACTTGCCAAGACAGCAGTGTCCTTGTGACAGGATGGGTATGTGTTTAAGTTTTATTTGTTCGTGGTGCAGATCTTAGTGTTGCTTACAAGTACCAAGGTCTCACATGCCTGCGTGAATGTTGCAGGGGTGCCGTATTTACAGTGAGCTACTGGGCTTATCTTGACAGCTCTCTTGTGCTGTACTTATTCTGGCCTAAAGTGATCAGGTAGCATTGGAAACACGACTTGATGTGTACCACGCCTCCTCAGCTGGGTTCCTGTTCAGCAGGCGCACTATCTGATGGTGCAGCAAGTTGACCGACATGGAATGGGTTGTCCTGCTCGACGGCCTTGGGTTCCATTGCCAAGGCTTGCACGCCATTGCCATCACTGCTCTCGTGGCCAGCAATCAATTTGCCGGCTGTATTCTCACGCTCAAGGACAGCCAGCTCATGGATCTCCTCTGTATCCTCGGGTAAGCTCCGCCCCATTGTCTCGATGGGCAGAAAGATTGCCACGACGCCAGCCACGACGCTAGCCCCCAAGAGCGTGCCAGCTGCTGCCCGAATGCCAGACTGCATGAAATAGCGCTGGTGAGGTGGGCGAACGTATTAGATTTGTGCCACCGCACGAGCTTGACTAGCCAGTGCGCTGTAAGCATGTGAAATGCATCAGCATGTGAATTAGATGCTTCATACCTCCTGAGCAAGGTCCACGGCAACAAACGGTGAAACGAGCCCTCCAAGACGACTGAGAGCATTGAAGATGCCGAATGCAAAGCTTCTAATCTTGGTCGGGTAAATCTCTGGCGTGTAGACGAAGAGGGCGATGAAAGCTCCGTATGCAAACATGCGGGTGCTAAAGATGCAGGCAACATCAATTGCTGCTGTTGGTTCATCGGCCTCAGCCCCATTTGGTCTCATGAGTGGAGCTATGGAGACAGCTGTAAACAGCATGAACACGTACAGGCAAGGCCGACGGCCCCAGTAGTCTATAAGCAGCATGCACAGCACGAGCCCTCCAATCTGCATTCAAAAATGGTAGAGTTTCCAGTAGGTCGAAACACCATTGCAGCTGTGATGGCACACAGGTGGCGCATGACGGCGTGATGTGGATGCAAGAATGCTTGTTATGTGCCCTCTTGAATCACATCACAGACTGGCAGTCTGACGATGTGGTGAATCATGGTTGAATCGAAACAGTGTGGAGGCACTGCTGCAGCGTGCAGCAGCGCATGTCCTACAAGGTTCACGCCAAAAGTTGCACCCATACCTCACCCAGAGATGTAATGAAGACATCCCTGAAGTCATTGCCACTGATCTGTGCAGTGTCGTCACCCGTGCAGACATCGTTTTTGGAAGCAAACACCTCGACACCAAGCAGAATTATGCCATAGTATGCCAACGCTACACCAATCCACACAAATCCGAGCAGGAAGCTCGTGGTGGCGAGGTCGCGGTTGAACACCATCTGTTTCACTGAGTCTCTGATACCAGCGACCAGTCGCCGCACATGCTCACCAACCCCTAGCTTGGTGGTCACCTTGTCAATCCTGCAGCCATGCTTGGACAGTGATGCTGGATTTGCGAGACGCATGGGCAACATCATAGCAGACATGTTTCATGCCTATGCTGTTGAACTCGATGAGGGCCGAAGGGGCGCACCCATTCCCAGCTGTTGGTTGTGCAGCGGGGTCACCTCCAACCTCAGGGGGCTGCATGTGAACCGGAGCATCAAGTGCCTCGTGGAGGCCAGGCTGTGCATGAAGCTTGGCAGAGTGATGAATGAGGGTGCCAGGTGGCAGCTCCTTCCCATTGAACTGAGCCGCCCACTGCAACACCGCCTGCACGCATGCCACAGTTGGTGCCATGTGCCGTTGCAGCCAGCATTCAGGATGAATTGCAGCAATGCTCGCACCAGCGCCTCCTCTGGGCGGTCGTTCACGAGCAGCCAGTGAGGGGACTCTTTCAGCAGCGGGTACACTGCAACGAGCGCAACAAGCGGCGCGGCGGCCACCAGCACGAGTGCGCGCCAGCCCAGGGTAGGAAGGATTGCCCATGCCATGCCTGCGAGGTGGATAGACCCTAAGGTCCAGAACCCTTCGATGAGCGACATGCATTGCCCACGGTGTTCCGGAGCAATGTACTCCATGAAAAGGGTGTACGCCACGTGTGCGCCTGCAGCAGTGATGGCATGGTCAAGACAGCATCTGGATGGCAAGATGTCTGATCTGCGAAGCTGAACAGCAGGAGCATGATTGATCGCTACCTGCTATGCCGAATCCAACACACGCTCGGAAAAAGAGGAGTGCCTGCACGTAGCTCAACGAGACTTAAGAAGTGCGATGACACAGCAAAGCTTGATGAGACTGCTAGAAATGTTCGGCCAACACGAGACGGGCAAAAATTCTCAAAGGAGAGCAGTTGCATTGATCAGACGCCTCACCCCGTAATTGGGAGAAACAGCACTCAGTACTCCAAATGCTGCAGTGAACACTGCTGGTGCGAAGTACCCTGCAGGCAGCGGTAATATTCAGCCCAGCCCTCTCGTGAGACAAAAAAAAGCTGTGCGGTCACAATAGCAAGCCCGAGATGACATCACACAAGCCATGCCTGTGCTTGCCGTACCCACTTTTCGCCCATATCGATCTGATATTGAGCCCCATGTATAGCTGCCAAGCATCATTCCAATAAAAACAGCGCTAGTGATCCAGCTCTCTTGCGACGGTGACAAGTTCCAACGGCATCGTAACTGCAAGGACACACAGGTGTTGCTGCCCCTGCACAAGTATAATCGGCGGCAATCCTAAAAAAATCACTCACCATGTACGCACCTCTGGACCAAGATATGATAACAGCATTGCTTCCATTCCGTCTCCAGCCCAAGCTGCATGATCAAGATCAGTTAGCACGAACTTCCGCGCAAGCGCAACACGATGGGGCAAAACACGCTCGTAGAGCTGCATGTAAACGTACCTATGCCAACAAATACAAACATAAGGATCTGTGTGTTGCCAAAACCGATGTGCTTAAGGGCATCCTCAATGGTGAAGGACGCTCCTTCCAAAGTGCCCACAACATCTCCTGGTGTGCGCTGCGACATGACAGCGTCGTTATCTTGTCGCGTGAAATCCTAACTATGGGGTTGGACTGCTCAATCAGTCGCGTGCGGCAGTCCAAGTAAAGAATGTGACTGCGAACTGGACCTGCAGGCTCCGTGGATGGCCTGATCCAACAGAAAGTATACCTCAAGTGCCAAACACCCTACCATACGATATTAGTGTATTATACAAAAAAAAATCGCTTCAAATGCCGGGAAATATCTGGTTCATGCGACACAGAACTGTGCGCTAGGTTCTCACAACAACGTTCTCACTATTGTTCACCATAGGCATCTGCCAGTGCGAGCTATGTAGAGAAAAATAAAAGAACATCTGGACGACAATATTCACAGTGTTGCCAAAACTTGCATGCTATGATATAATTTGGTAATGCTTCACAGCGCCAATGACACCTGTAATGACACCCGCGCGAGTGCACTGCGCGCCACTATCCACCTGCGCACTCTTCTCGGCCCGTCAACCTGCTCTTCGGACAGAAACCGGACGGCACCTGGTAGAATCGTCAGGTTTGATCTCTTGTAGCTGGCATCTGGGTTTGCCAAACCGGGTAACAGTGTGCGGTTCACGGTGGACCAAAAAGCCATACATATGGATTCCGTTGCCGTGTGCAGCTGTGCCTGCAGCCTGAAAGAATGTGTCACAGGCTTCAACGGCCCAAACTAGGTATGCAGAACCAAGGCTCCGAAACTGCAGCGGATGGCAGGCCAAGCTCCGGTTAACTCGCCCTCTGCACCTCCACACCACAGCATTCACTCTCAACAACAACAAGGAGTGCTGGGACGTCATGCATGCCACAGCCAAGAAACATATCACAACCACAAATAGTTACCTTCGACACTCATTGGCAGGAGATGCAGTGCAGGAATTTATGGCTTTAGCTCCTGGAAACAATGCTCTCGGTCAACAGTTCAGGAACACTCTTTAGGCCTCTCGTCTCCACAGGTTTGCCATTCCAGGCAGCAGCTGCAATACGGTCCTCATGTCATCACTCCTGCCTGGGTCGTTTAAGCATCGACATCTCTAACGTAAAAAACTGAAGCAGGACATGAGGGTGCCTTCCACGTCCTCAGCTGTGACCTGCTCATGCACTTTCTCCGTTTCATATCGCAGCCTGTGCCATCACAGGCACCTGTGCCACTGCCAAGTCCGCCATCCTTCCCAAATGCCATATCTGCCTCAGCACTGGAGCCCATACTATAGCTGACCAACTGTCCGGCAGGGTCGTAAGCTAGTGGTGGGATGGACACACGATCGGGCATCGTTGGCGTCCGTGCTGACTGCTGAGGCATGCTTGTGACCTTGTGCATACGGTCACAGGATCTGGAAATGGGCAAAGCTCGTTCAGCTACTCTCTGAGTGGACACATCTGTTGGTGAGTTTGGTGAGTCTTGGTGCTTGTGACACAGTTTCATGCAGTGCCTTTAAATGTCAGATTTGGATAGGATGGCTTAGGGACATTGGTTGAGGTGGGATGAGTCATCTTGCAGTGATGGGGTCACAGAGATGCAGCTGTGAACTCTGATGGCTCCCTTGTACACTGTGACTGCTAGGTATATCTTGAAACGGAATTGTTCGTCGTGCCTGGTATGCATCATGGATGGTGTGCATCATGCATGGCTGAAAAAGAGACAAATAAAAGGCAGGCACAGTTCAATGCACTGAAAATGAGCTTCCAAGTTGTTGTTATACAACCTCTGTCAAATACAATCCCACCAAGAGAAGCTGGAGCGGCTCCAAGCTCACCCTCCGTATGAGGGAGGCAGCTATTGAATAGAACATGGACAACCTGATTGCGCTCCTTCGCGTCGGCTTTTTTTTGGTGCCAGGAACGGAAGTTTCACGTTATTATGCATGCTGCATACATGCTAAACCCTTGCCAATTGAACAGTCTTTGCATACATGAGGTGGTTCGGGCATAATCAAACAACAGCAGCAGATAGGCGTCCTGCTGGATGGCCGGCAAGTACTCATCATGAGGTGGCGCTACAGTCCACAGTGGAACCGCACCTCGTACCAACACATCAATCTTCGAACAGCACTTGCCAATGCCCATACATGACAAGCAAAGGGCTTCACAGTGCACCTCGTGGCTATCTGGTCCTGGCCTGTCGCGTGCAGCTGTGATGATGCTGCTTTGTTCCATCAGCACCTATATTCCTTTCCTGGCGGGTTGTGTTATGTATACAGCATTTGACATAATCTTATATATACTCGTAGTCACTCCTTTCCACTCTCCCGATTCATGAGAAAGTCTATCTTTTGACGCTCCAGGACATGCTCTGCCTGGGATGAGTGGAAGGTGAGCAGTATGCAGCGCCACGCGGCCACTCAACTTATCGGGGGTGACCATAGAGAGCACGTCCACAGGCGCTGCACAGCGTCAAAGCGCTGTAGGCGGTGTAAGACAACAAGCATGGGACACCTCGTGGCTTCGTAAGATTTAGCTGCGCTTGTGCAGTAATCCTTGGCCACCTTCAGCCTTGCGAGGGCTCAGACTGACATAGTGCCAGCGATACCTTCTGATCATAGGCGTTTGTCCGTGCGAGTAACAATTATTTCACCTTCAACAACGTAGAGGCGATGATTCACCGCGAGATCATCGAACTCGAGGAAGGATGGAGCAGAATGCAGGTTAGATCGCAGGACGACTATGTGACCCGAGACATGTCGGGATTTGCTCTCTTCTGAGAATACTATTTTCTTGCAGGGCGGCATTGGCAAGCTGATCAGGATTCTGGAGAGCGAACCGGACACCTGTTTCACTGCAGCGGAGTACATGAACCTGTACACGACAACGTACAATATGTGTACGCAAAAACCCCCTCACGAATATTCCGAGCAGCTGTATGATCGGTATAAACGTGTGTTCAAGGACTACTTGACCGCGACGGTGTGTTTTCATCTAAGGCACGGCTCGTACCTCAGGGACACGATCTCCGCCTTCACCCACACCAATCCAATTTGTAGGTCCTCCAGCGCGTCAAGAAACAAGAATCGGGTCTGGCGCTATTGATGGAGCTGTCTTCCGCATGGTCTAATCATGAGATCATGGTCCGCTGGTTGACCCGGTTCTTCAATTACTTGGACCGGTGAGCTTACCGCGGATGCACACCACCTCATTGTGTACCTTGTGAAATACTTGTCTCATTTCTGATCTTCCTTTGCAGGTACTATGTCGTACGCCACAACCTTCCCAATCTGAGCCAGGTCGGTCTGATGTGCTTCCGCGGTGCGCAAGCTCATTCCGCTCGGCCTCACGCATTAGGCTCATGTTATACCTTTTATCCTGTCCTGAGGTGGATATCGGTGATACAGATTGCGTTTTCGAGGATGCACATGAGAAGGCCAAGGATGCTGTGCTGGAGCTGATCTCTCGCGAACGAGATGGTGAACAGATTGATCGAGACTTAATCAAGAATGTTCTCGTGATTTTTGTTGACGTGGGCATGGACAAGGGCACAGAGGTTTATGAGCACAAATTCCAAGTGCCACTCCTTGAAGACATCCAGCGCCACTACAGTGCCAAGGCGGCGGAGTGGATTCAGCTGGAATCTTGCTCTGAGTATCTCATCAAAACGGAAACCAGTCTCGATGCAGAAGAGGATCGTGCATCATACTATCTGCACTTCATATCCAAAACACCCGTGCTCGAGGCAGTGCAAGCTGAGCTGCTGAGGAAAAAACAAACTGAGCTCATTGAAAAAGACACCGGGTGCCGAGCGATGCTTCAGGACAGCAAGACAGATGACCTGAGGCGCATGTTCAAGCTGTTCCACGGATGCGGTGCTGCATGCATCACCCCTTTGGCAGACATCTTCCGTAAGCATATTGAGGAGGAAGGACTGGCACTCCTGAGCCAGGTTAAGAGTGCAGTAGACGCAGGTGCTGAGAGCGGAGCAGGCGCTGCTAGCCGGAAGGAGGCTGCAAACGCTGAGCAGCAATTCATTCGCAATATTCTTGCCCTCCAGGTGTGACGCCTGTTGTTCCAACGCTTTCATCTGAAAGTTGGTTGGCATCCACCGAGCAGCAGCAAAGACTCTTGCTCGTATTTCCAAGTTGCCACAATTCGTTCATGCGGCGCAGATGTGACCGTCTTGCACGGAGTCGGCCGAGAGCTTGTGCATAGCCAGACATCAGAGACCAGCTGTGAAAGCCCCGCTATGTGGCACGAGACAAGTAGTTTAACCGGGAGTGTGTGTATAGGATAAATACCTGGATGTTGTCAAGGATTGCTTCCAGGCCAATTCATCAATGCACAAAGCGTTAAAAGATGCGTTTGAATCATTCTGCAACAAACAGGTTGGCACGAGCACTACTCCAGAGCTCATGGCCAACTTTTGCGACACATTGCTGCGAAAGGGCGGTGGTGAGCGTCTCACAGATGATGAGCTGGAGGCCACATTGGACAAGGTAGTCAAGCTGCTTGTTTACATCAATGATAGGGACATGTTTAGGTGCGAGGAACGACTCACTGTGCACCTGCAACCTGTGATTCCGCTGTGTATGCCTTGTCTGGATTCTGTGCATGGCCCACAGCCAGAAATCTGCTCATATGCTTGCATACTATCAGTCTTGACATACACCAAGAGGCTCCGATGTGGCAGTGCCGTTCCTCTGGGGCACAAGTATTCGATAGCAATCGGCATGCGTGTGTTGTCTGCAGTGAATTCCACCGTAAGAAGCTGGCCCGTCGCTTGTTGAATGCTGGACAGGTTGAGCAACAGGAACAGACGTTCCTTTCGCGCCTGAAGCAGCAGTGCGGTGCTCAGTTCACCCAGAAGATGGAGGGCATGAACAACGATCTCGCGACTGCACGAGAGAAGCAAACCGAATTTGAGGCATGGCTTGGTCGCCAGGTGTGATTCCAGGGTGCCACTTGTCCAATTCAACTGCATTGCGATGTATTGGCACACCCAAGACCATGTTCAAGTTCCCTGCCGCTTCCATGAATGAGTCCAGGGTTGCGCACTGGTGTATTTCAAGCTAACACAGCGCAACTGCCAGCATGAGCTGCCGATGTGCACGCACTGCACAAGACTTCGTAGAGGTACACCAATCAAACCTCAGATATTCAGACTCTGTATGCAACCACCATGTCTCATTGCCATCTGTTGCAATCGCCCTTATCCACACCAGTGTGCGAATGTCATCATGCCAGGTGGCCCATCCATGCTGATGTGGTAGCCTTTTCGGCAACAGCACCAAGTGATACGTATCCCGCTGGAGTATGTGAATCTGTCGCTTAAATGGCTTCTGAGGGTCACGCAACTTCTTTTGATGATTTATAATCGCTCGCATCCGTACATGCTACATGGGTGCGTACGAAATCTCAGCGCTACATGAAAACCGATGGAATCTTTGTGCAGAACTTCAACCTGGCAACCGATCTTGATGTCAAGGTCCTCACAACAGGGTTTTGGCCGTCATACAAGAGTGCAGAACAGCTGGCGCTGCCAAGGCAAATGGTAGACTGTGTTGAGGCATTCCAGAAGTTCTACACAGATACCACAAAACATCGGAATCTCAGCTGGATCCACAATCTGGTGTGTGCCACACCGGTGTCATGACCATTCCCGGTAAAATTTTTAAGCAGAATCCTGTGCATTAATCAACGTTTGGGACATGACAGAGCGCACTGTGCCCGTCACCTCTGCAGAGCGACATCGCAATACGGCCTGTGCTTCTGGTGAAAATTTTCACCTGTTCTTCATATAGCATTCGATGTGCGCTGCAGGGCACTATGGTGATTAAGGCTCCGTTCAAACCATCTGCGAAGGAACTCGTGGTGATGCCATACCAAGCTGCACTGCTTATGCTCTTCAATGATGCCGATGAGATTTCATTCGAGGACATTCGCTCCCGGCTGCAGCTCAGTGACGAAGACACCATGCGCACACTTGGCAGCCTGGCCTGCTCTAAGGCCAACATTCTGCTTGTTGTGGGGCAGGAAGATCCAAAGAAGAGACCAAAGAAGCTCAAGAAGGATGATTCCTTCAAAGTCAACTGGAGCTTCACGGACCGCCTGGTCAGGTGTGCCCCTGTACTTTGCCAGTGCGACAGCTCATAACAATACGCCCATGCCACATATGTTTCAATTGTCCAGTACGTGAGTGGATTATCTACATGCTTCAAGCTCTGCAGTTTTCCACTCCGTGACACCACCATTGTACAAGATGTATCTGTTTTGTAGGATCAAAGTACCAATGCCAGTGCAAGAAGACAAGAAGAAGGTGGTCGAGGAGGTCCAGAAGGATCGTAAGTATGCAATTGATGCCGCAATTGTGCGCACAATGAAGAGCCGAAAGGCACTGGAGCACACACAACTCGTGCTCGAAGTCATGCAGCAAGTCAAGAAAATGTTTGCAGCGGACCAAAAGATCATCAAAAACAGAATAGGTGATCTTATCGACCGTGAGTATCTGGAACGGGACAAGAACAACAGCAAATTGTACAAGTATCTAGCCTAGCATGTATCATGGCTGTCCATGTAACGGCTGGATGAATTCATCTTTTCCCGGGAAACAATAATGATTGGATTGAGCACGTTCACTGGAATACAGCCTGGATTGGCACAAACACGAATTCCTGTGGTTACTCCTGTGGTTACTCCTGTGTTGCAAACCCGGAGCACTAATGACAACCACAACAGAATCCGCAGATGAGCAATCACTGTTGACCAGACGAACCATATCAAGAGCTACTTGATGCTTCCGATCACTGTCGACCTCATTTCGCGTGAGGGTGGTTTGTGAAGTACCTACAAGCAATGGAAGACCATCACGCTGTCGTCCTGGTATTGCAACTTCAAGGTTTTGTCATGTACTGGTGTTCCAGACCAGGAATCCGCGACAGGAACGTACTCTACCGCTTGTTCAATGCTCTGTATGCTATCTGCATCTTCGTCGGGAATCTCGACACAGAACTCCTCTTCCATTGCCATGACAACTTCCACTGTGTCCAGGCTGTCCAGCCCCAGCTCCTTGAAAGATGAAGAGGTTGAAACCTGCACATTTTGTCGCCAATAAGTGCACTATGCCTGTTGTGAGAGTAGCTCTGCAAAGAGCCAAAGAATGAGTTGAATTTCCATGTAAAGTGGCCATACTCCTCCGGTACAGGCACCAGGACGCATAACGAGCTCACAGACTTGAAGAGCACCTTATTGGCGTCAACTTTCTCAAAGTTTTTGACATTCGCGAGGATCCGATCCGTGACCTGATTTCGGTCCAGGTACCCGCTGGCGTACCATCTCTGCACAGCGACCTGGAGAGGGGAAAACGGGTACACGGCAGGAGCAATACGGCCGTGAGACAATACAGCCTGCTGAATGGTGGAAAGGACTCGCGACAAAGACATGGTCACCAACGCCCCGCAGCAGCAGGCAAAGTTTGCAAGCCAAGGCGCGAGCCGACGTTTAACGAAGCTAATCGGCAAACCGTAATAAACACGGCTGTGCAGATGAGTGCGTCAATATCTGAACAATCGGGCCTGTAGCGCAAATGGACAGTCAGTTATCAGGCCTGAAGGACCTCGGTCAGCTCACCGCCACAAGGATGGCCAGCGGTGGCACCGCCTCCTGGCGGAGATTTCAACTTCAGAACAGTGCATCGTGACGGTTCAAATACGTGCGACAAAGATATACGCGATGCATACAAAAAGCCAGACTTTACTCGCCCCTGTCACTGGTGATGTCGGAGAGAGCTTGAGCTTCTTGGCTTGCCTCCCGCCGCTTGTCTGCCAGAACTCCGCCAATGGTACCTTTCAGTGCTGATGGACCTCTATAACGTGCGATTAGCACGTTAGAAAACAATTTTGCTTTACAAAAACGGGATTACATGGGATATTCTTGTGCTTCTACGGACAATGCGGTTTGACCATCCTGGTCCTCACAATTGTAAATTGGTCCACCGTAGTAGCGACAAGCAACGCCCTTGAAACTTGCAGGCTTACTTGTTGAGAGTGATGAGTCGGCGCTCAAGCACGTCCACGTCCTTCAGAACTTCGGCCAGCTGTCGTTGCAGTCCAAGATTCTTGTTTCTGAGCCACTTGACCTGCACTCAAGATCTGGCTGTGGGTCACTGGTGCTGCAGGCCTAGCATGTCGGCTCAATGGTTTTCTTATCCAGCACATCATGCATACTCTTCTCAAGTGATCGAGATAAATGCAGCAACTTGAGATGAATTGTTTCTGCGATTGCCAATCCCACCTGCTCCGAGTCGGATGGGGCCTGCATGAAGATGCGACTTTGCTCACTCAACAACTCGCTGCACTGGTCCGCCAGCAGCTGCAGATCCGCAAGCGCTTGGTCCCTCTCTTCACGCATCTCCTCGAACTGCTCCTCCAGTACAGTCTGGGCGCCTAGCAACGATGTCAATTGCTGTTGTAACAATGCCTGCAGATCTGCACGCTCTTTGTCCTTCTGCTCTAGTCTGCACACCCACTTCGTCTCAGCCGTGCTGTCAAGGTATCCATGGCCGGGCCACTGGAAACGACCCGTGGCCATGTACGACATAAAAAGCAGTGCGAAAACTCTTATTGGTCAGCCTCCAGTCCACTGAACATGTCGGAATGCGCCAGGAGCGAGAGGAACAGCACCGTTCTTGCATATCTGCAGCATGGGCCTCTGCAACCTGAAGGTCATTGTTGGCAATGGACACAGCCTCCTGCAGCTGCTGCACCTCGTCTGCCAGCTTCTCGCTCTGCATAGGCACTCATAATCCTCTCTCACACAGAAAGAGGCTCTGTTGCCGAAGCTGCGTAAGTTTGATGGCAACCAGAACGCGGCCTTGCTCTATGGTGCATGTTTGTGCCCAGGTGTGGCTCAGCATCTCCCCGACGCCGCAGGCTTGGGTGAAGCCCAGCAAAGTAGTCAGGCTGGGAGCACTTGCGTCACATTCCTGACGTACAGACTGGTTCTGTGAAGCTGTACATATTGTACATGCTACTGGCTTGGATGACAGAACTCGCTCAACATGGGCTCAGGCGCACCTTGGAACGAGCAGAATTGCGAGTTCACATGGCACAGAAGCACTGACAACAGATGAACATCCAGGTCACAAATTACAACACACTCACCCCGTAGTATCAGACACAGCAGCAGTACTAACTCGGGTGCACTGAGGACAGCACCTCGATGGCAGGATTGGCCTGCAGAGCGTCCAGCTGGGCCTGCAGAGTCCCAGCATCACCAAGGAGTTCCTGCACTATCGCACGCTCATTCTCATGCTCTCTGCGGACAAACTCCAGCTCCGCTTCGGCGTCGGCGGCTCTGCGAGCAAGCTCGTGCAGACGCGTGTCGCCGTGCTCACGCAAATCCTGGCTGTGTGCACTGTAAACACTCTGTTCAGGGCTCTGAGGTGCACTATGCATGAAAGCCTCGATCTTTGGGGATGATGATGGAGACTGCAGTATGTCTGCCGCACTACTGGCGGCCTGGGATTTCTCCTCCCGCCCATGCTGCGCGGCCCTTGATATGCGAGCATGCACAGCCATAATCTTCTGCATAGGAACATACGGCTCACTCTGATGGGCCACATGCCTGCCCCAATGCACACCAGGGGCCATGGACCAGTTGAGTGATATGGTATGAACTGTGTTCTTGCGTCAGCAGCGGACGAGATGTTGCCCCTCTTGGCCTGATGCAATCGGCCGTGCGCGATCCTCATGCCCTGGCACCCACCACTCACACGGTCGCACCTCTACCCTCAAAGTTTGCAGTCGAGATCTGGGCGAATCTCTACAGGAGCTATGCATGGAGTGTTTGTGTGGCCACCGGAGAATTTACAGCTACAGAATCAAGCAGCATGATGCAGTGATGCTTGTGAGGGTAGCAGAATATGGTAGAGACTGTGAGGCACCCTGGCGCGAGCGCGATGCTCGACGTCTGGCTCATCCATGCAATGTCGGCTTTGTTCGAAGCTCCCAGAACTGGGCGCAGGGCAGTCGTGCTGGTTCAGCATGTACATGAGAGCCACACACACACACAACCACAGCTGAGGGGGGGGGCGGACCTTGTACTTGTGCTCTTGGAACAGCAGCGTTGCCTGCAAAGCCGCAATCTTATCAGCATCTGCCGCTGAAGCGACTGTCATGCTCCTCAGCTGCTCCCTGGCACCAGATGCCTCGGTCCGCAGCCGCTGATGCTCCTCTGCTGTCCGCTTGGCAGCCGTCTGGAGCTCCTGCACATATGATGCATGACATAATCCATCTCTCATACTTCACACTGTTGCCCACGACTAGTGGAACTGCTTGCACTGGCACCTGCTGTGTTGGGCAATACTGAGTGTGCCATGTCGTGTGTACCCAACTGGCCAGCCTCATCTCTCTCATCTCTGCAACCGAGCCATCTGGCCAAAACAAAAGAGCTCAAGTCAGAGGGCAGGCCCGAATTCACCCAAGCATGGTGGATCAGGCCACGGTCAGGTTGCAGCATATCACAAAAGGCGCATAGGTCGAAGCTGGACTGTACCTCGTCGAGCTGCGAGTGTACTGCCTGCAGGGCCAAGTCCGCCTGGCTTTTCCCCTTCTCTTCTGCATCTATCCGGGCTGCCGCCTGCACCTCACATGCCTCCTGCAAGTCCTCCACAGTGCTCTGCAGCACTTTGCAGTCCTGCTCCAGCTCCTTAACCTGAGCTTGCAGCTGCTCAATCTGTGCAGATGCACCAGCTAGCTCCCTCCCAGACTGCACAGCAGCATCTTGCAGCTCTGCCTCACGAGCAGCCGCTGCTTCGAGCTGTGTCTGGGAGGAGGTGACAGCCTCCTGCGCCTTCTCAAGCTGCGTCTGCAGGCTTGATAGCTGAGAACCAACAATCGCTGAGTGCTGCTGTATCTCCACTGACTGCCTAGCCTCTCCCTGCACAAGGTCCTGAAGGATGCGGCAATGTAAAACACATACAAGGGCCTACGCTCCTTTGAATGTAGCCTTGCAGTTTCTTGCGTCGCAAGTCCTTGCCAGACAGTGCTGCCAGGCATCAATCCCAGTGGGCACTGGATGATCGACCATGCGAAACAACTTTTAAGCCTTGTAACAGCATCCAATACTGGGCTGACTGGGCACAGTCCACAACAACTGGACACACAAGCATCCCATACCTCCTGCTGCAACTCCACCATTGCCGTGGAGAGGTCCTGGACGGTATCCTCCAACTGCTGGATCTGCTGCAGCAGATCCTCCTCTCTCTGCTGCGCCATTGTGGCCGCCTGCCTCAGCTGCACCATTTCCCCTTGCTGTGCTCTTTCGGCATCTTCTGCAGCTGACGCAGTCTCGGCTGCCGGCGCTGCCTCCAGCGCACGGGTGGCAGCCTCAGCGCGCAGGCCTTGCACGTCCGCCTGTGCAGCCGCAAGGTCCTGCTGCAGCTTTGCCATCTCCGTGTGGCTGCTCTCGCTGCTCGCTGCCATACGCTCCTGCAGCGCAATCAGTGCTGATCTCAGCACCTCTTTACTCGACTGCTCACTCCGCAGCGCGGCTCTGCGCTCATCCAGCTCCAGCTTCACTGCGGCCTCTGCGGCCTTAGCTGCACCGGCCGCCTCCATGCGCTGCTGCTCAGCTCCTTGGTGCTTGCTCTCCAGCTCCGCATAGAGGCGCTTTGAGTCCTCCAAGGCGTCTTTCACCACAACCAGCTCAGCAGCTGCATGACTTTGCTGCTGTTTGGCCGTCTCTAAGGTGCTTCTCACTGTGTCCAGCTCCGTAGCTGCGTCACTCCGCTCCTGTCTGGCCGTCTCCAAGGCGATTTTTACTGTGTCCAGCTCCGCAGCTGCAGCGGCACGGCCCTGTTTGGCCGCTTCCAATGCGCTTCTCACTGAATCTAGCTCCATAGCTGTGGCAGCACGGTCCTCTTTGGCCGCTTCCAAGGTGCCCCCCACAACGTCCAGCTCCGCAGCTACGGCATTCCGCTCCTGTCCGGCCGTCTCCAAGGCGCTTCTCACCGTGTCAAGCTCCGCAGCTGCATCATTACGCTCCTGTTCTGCCACCTCCCTGGCGCTTCTCACTGAATTTAGCTGCATAGCTGTGGCAGCACGGTCCTGTTTGGCCGCTTCCAAGGCCCCCCGCACCACGTCTAGCTCTTCAGCTACGCCATTTCGCTCCTGTCCAGCCGCCTCCAAGGCGCTTCTCATTGTGCCCAGCTCCGCAGCTGTGGTAGCACCCTCCTGTTCTGCCACTTCCAAAGCCCCCTTCATCCTGCCTAGCTTCACAGACATGTCTTCACGCTCCTGGACTACAGCATCCAGCGCCACCCTCGCGGTGTCATGCTGCGCCACCAAGGCCTCCTCCGCAGCTGCCAAGCGGCTGAGAAGCTCCTCTACCTCACCCCTGGCCACCTCTCGTGTACCTTCTGTTGCCACAGATCCGTCTTTCTCTGCTAGTTCCAGCTGCACCAGCTGGGCCTCCGCATCAGCAGCTCTGGTGCGCAGCTCCCGCACATCCTCCGCTGCCTGTGTCCGTGCCGTCGCCGCCTCTGCCGCTGCCGCGGTCCAACGCACCTCAGCCGCAGACAACTTCTCACGTAGCGCTGCCACCTCCGCTTCTGCATGGTGCTGAGCTTCTGTCGCACCCTGCACCTGCTGCCGTAGCGAGTCCAGCTGTCCGGCCCGTCGCTCGGCATCCACCGAGGCTTGCGCTCTGTGCTCCGCGAGTTCCGCTCGCAGGGAGACGGTGTCCGCCTCAGCGGTGCGGGCAGCTTCCCGCACGTCTGCGAGGGAATCGGCGTTGTTGGAGGAGTTGATCAGCACCCGATCAAGCATCGTGGCCACGTCCTCCACCGCCACAGAGCCGCGCTCTGTCACGGTCACCGGCACGTCCAGCTCCTGCTCCCGGGCATGCGCGAGGATCCTCTCCTTTGCACTGCATTTGTCTCACCACCTCAGTCACCTCGCAACACAGCTACTCCGCTGGGGTTGGACTCGACCTCTGGAACACCACAGCGCAGCAGGACCAGCACAGCCTGCGTGCTCCTCTGTGTGCATGCAGATGCACAGAGTGGGTAACACCCGTGCGTGCATGCGATGAAGGTATGCTGATGCTGAACAAAGTGTGGCCTACCGGACAATGACTTCCTCAGCCAAGGCCCTGAATCGCTCCACATGCACCACGTGGAATTGCAAGTCCTCCAGAGCTTCTGCAGCTGCAGCTGCAGAGCAATCCGAGCCCTCATCTGTGCCGACTCCCATCACCGCTTCAATCCGGGACAGCGCCCGGCGTAGGCCCTGCTCTGCGGCCACTGGCCCCTGAGGCTCCCTTTCATCCTCACCCACCCCATACGCACTGTGCCGGGCTGTGATCTCCCGCCATGCAGCCTCATTGTCAGGGGATGGACTACAGGCAGCGCTCTCTGGCCCGCTGCTACTCTGGGGTCGCCCTGGACTGGCCGCCCTGGTTCCTGAATCACTCCGGTCCCTGGTCTCAGAAATCCCTGCATAATCGGCCAGACTTGCTCAAACTCGGCGATCAAGTGCAACGCTTGCCACGGACGTGTTCCCATGCGTGCACTCCCACAGACCGGTGCTTGGCTCACGTAGCATTGCAGCATCTTGACACTATTGAGGGAAATGTCCTTAAGGGGGCAGTGGGTACAACGCCTTCCGCTCGGCATGGCACAATGAGAACACACACCACGGCTGGACACAGAAACCTCTGCATGATAGTCTGCAGCTTCTGATGCAAGTGCCTGCGGCTGCGTGCTGCCGGTCTGGGAGTCTGCCTGCGGCAAACACACACACGTAAGAGGTACTGTTGGACAGAAAGCAGTACCTTAAAGACAGGGTTGGTTGTCAAAAAAGTACCTTAACACTCCTGGCCACGTCAGGTTGTTGCAGAGCGGTCTCCAGCATGGAGAGATCTTTGACACTGGATAGCAGAACGTCAAGAGTGCTTTGTGACCGGGTTTCCTGCTCTTCTCCCACGTTTGGCTGCACCACCACAGGTCCCAACGCATCAGCCGGGGCGACAACGTCTGAAGATGTATTTTTGGGCTCAACTGGGCTGACTCCAAGGCCGTCAGCTGCACCGACCACACCTGGGCGAATGCGGCTTGCAGTGCTACTGCTGATGCCTGCATCTGGCCTGACAGCAGCAGGTGACCCTCCCGGAGAGGCAGACCCGTACCCAGCCTCTACAGCGGCTAGCCTCTGAAGCCACTCATCCACCGCAGCGCGAAGGCCCCTCATCTGCTCCTGCAGCGCCGGCAGCAACAGCTGCTGCGCGGCAGTGACACTCTCCGCACCTGCACCCGCACCGCCCGCCTCCTCGGGCACACCGCCACCACCAGACACCGCATATCCGGCTAGCCATCGCTGCTTTGCATCCGCGATCACCGCCGCCGCTTTACTCGCCCGCCGGGACGCGTCAACTGCGGCCCTGAGCGAGCCATTCTGCAGCTCCGTAATCTTCTCTGCTGCCACCTGCTGAGCACGCAGCGCGTCCCGGTGTCCGGCCTCCACCTGCCGAAGCGCCGCCTCCCCGTCGTCCGCACGGAGCTCCGCAAGCAGGCAAGCTCTCTGCAGTTCTGCGCAGCGCCCGATGTACACCGCCGCCTGTGCCTGAGCTGCGGCGTCCTGGGACTCGGCCGTAGCACATCGCTCCTCCGCCCCCCGGGCCTTCCGCAGGGCGCACTCGGACTCCGTGACAGCAGTCGCCTCGCGCAACCCAGCTTGGTGCGCTGCCTCCGCCATCTTTGCTACCTCCTCCCGTAGCTGAACGGCCACTTGCTCCATCGCCAGCGCACGCTCAGCCGCGGACTCGGCCGTCCTCTGCACTGCCACAAGCTGCTCTTCTGTCGCGTCGGCGACACTGCGTGCACTCTGCAGCGCAGCCTGCACATGCGCAGCGGCACCTCGCAGGGAGCAGCACTCCTCCCGTGCAGCTGCCACCTCGGCCTGCACCGCTTCAAGCTGCTCATCCATGCCGCCATCCGCACCAGCCTCTGCGGCTGCCTGCACATCACATACCTGCTCCTGAGGTACTGCCAGATCTATTTGCGCCGCACTCAGCCGCTGCAGGGCTTCGCGTCGATCCTCCTCCAGCTTCTGCAACACCGGCTGACACGCCAAACAGTCTCCTGTGCTGGTTTGTCCACCGCCGCGCTGCTTTGCCTGCTGCAGAGCGCGCAGCTGCTCAATGGTTCTGCCGAGCTCGTCGTCCGCAAAGCGCATCTGCGTGAACGCATCCTCGACAGCGTGCCACATTCCACCGCTGTGCTCCTGTACGCCATATGGCCGCGCAGGCTGTCTTCGGGGCTGGTAGTCCACATCGACCACAGGCTCGTCTACGGCCTTCGCGGCCTGCGTCCACGCAGCGTGTGCTGCACTGACCGCTGTGCCCAGGCTCTCCCTCGCCATCACCACTGCAGCCATGCCCGTGCCTTCTGCCTGTCCACCCCCATCCGTACCTCGCTGCGCCTGCAGAACGAGGGCCTGCGTGGCCCTGTCATCCAGCTGTAGCACGGGGCCTGTCGGGCTACTGTGGGGCTGCTGCAATTCAGGACGACTCCGATCGTCGCCGCTCTTGGGCTGCTCTGGTAGAGTACCTGGAACCGTTGATTTGGCCCCATGCTGGCCATCACTTGCCCCACATGGCACCTGCCCAGACTCTGATGCACCCGGCTCCAACGCGTTCACCGATGTCTCCATGCTGGACTCCTCTCGGCGCCCAGTCTCACACCCCACAACCAAAGAGTCCACACCACCACGCACACCGTCTCCGCCACTTGCCAGCACCAGATCATGTGCAACCACCAAGACGCCCTCAGCCTGCGCAGCCTCTGCCGCACACACGTGCGACTGCAGATCTGCCACCTCCACAGCCGCTACGCCCACAGCAGAGTCCCCCACGGGCTGTTCCACAGGCTGCTCCGGCATTGCAACCACACTGGTAGGCCGGAGGGCCTCGTCACATACTGCCTGCAAACGCGCCAGGTCCGCCTGCATCTCTGCGGCACGGGCCTCAGCATCCTCCTGTGCAGCTTCCGCTGCGGCGGCCCGCTGCTCTGCCACCGCCACCCGTCCGTCCAGCTGCCGAACAGATGCCCCGTTGTCCGCATGGGTCCTCCTGCCTCCATCCATTGCCGCGCGCAACGCGCGCACCGTCACTGACGCAGCGGCGGCCTCCTCCTGAGCGCGGCTCTCGCGCGCTGTTGCTGCCGCCTCCCCGTCGCGTGCAGCCGTGGCGCTGGCCTCTGCCCGGCGTAGCCGTTCCAAGAGGCTGTCTGCCTGAGCCTGCAGCATCGCAGAATCCAACACAGAGCACTCAAGGTTGTCCGCACAGGCAGACACGGTCATCTGCAGGCCGTCAAGCCAGCAGATCGCAGCATCCTCTACCGCATCCCAGTCCCCCATGGTCCACTCCCTCGACTCCAGCACAGACTTCAGGCGTGCATCAGCCCGTAGCACATCCGGCACGGGGCTAGAGCATTTACTAGCACGCTGCAGTGAGGCTGCAAGGCGGCTAACGGGCGCTACGGTAGACTCGATGCGAGCGACGAGTGACCTCACGTGGTTGCAGTGAGCCGTGTTGCACATGGAGAGTGCCGTTTTGGCCTTGCCCCGCTCTTCCATCAGCGCGTGCTGCAGTGCTGTGATGTCCTGAGCCTGGCGCCGTATGCACTGCTGCAACTGCGAGGTGTCCTTGACAGTGTTGAGAAGCTCTTGTTGCATATGCTTCACCGTTTCGGCATCTGCAGGTATGCGGGGCATGAGTGCCACTGACAGAACTCAGTTTGCTGAGAAGTTGGGTGGTAGGTCTGAAGGGTGCGCTGAAACGCTGCCAGTGATGCTGGAAATGCGTGGAACGTGCCACAATTGCAGGCACCTATGTACCAATTGATAGTGATAGATACCAAGGCTGACACATGCACAAAAAAATGCTGCATCTAGCAATGAGCTGGAAGATATGCAGCGAGTACAGGGAGGATCTCACTTTGCAGGCCCAATGGCGAGCCCGATGAACCCGGACTGATTGCACTGCTGCCTGGGCTGTTGGCACGGCTGCGAGCACGGAGCTGCCGTTGTGGTGACTGACTGCGTGACCGCACAGCCTGAAAATTCCTGAGCTCAACTCGTAGCGCCGCAACTTCCTGTTCCGCAGTGGAGGCTCTCTTCTGTGCATCAGCCACTGCCACTGAGACTGCACCGGAAAGGAGTGACTGCAGGTCCTGAGCTGTCCGCTCCAACTGCTCCGCCATCCGATCATATGCAGCGTTGGAGTCTGTCAGCTGAGCAATGAGGTCAGTGTTTTCATCACGGGCCTGTGCGTATGCTTCGGCGCATTCAGCTGCTTCCTGCCTCGCGATGGTGGCCTCTTTTTGAAGCCGAACCAGGTCGGACGCGTTGGTAGGTCTAGAAGGGCTAGACGGCAGAGAGCGCATCTGTGATAAAAAGGGCACTGTTAATGCTATTCGTTCACAGCACTGCCGCACTGGGCGCATCTGATCGTGCACGAGGCTCAGGGAGTGGCAGGTTCAGACCAGTGTGCAAGACTTTACAAGACGTAGCGCGACAAAGTTATACCGATACGACGCAGTAGACGAAAGGTAGCTACACCGCGCCGTGTCACGGCATCTGGTAATATAGCAGCTGGCACGGAGGCGATGATTGCAACGAAGCATACCCTTGTTTCGTACGGCTTGCGTTATCCCGCTCACAACAGACGTACCAACAGACCTCGAGATCACAAAATGTCATGTCATTGACAGATTTGACAGAGAATGAAGGGCGTTAAAGAGAGCGGAAGCGGGATGTGTGCCAAGCATCTGAACAGAGCCCCTCCATGGCACGCCCATGATGAAGAGCGGGTACCTGCGCACAATGTAGCTGCAACAAATGTGTCAAACTACCTGTCACCGAGGGATGTACTACCGAGTTAAATTGCAGCACACGCTGGGGCAGGTGTTGCTGAACAAGTGGTGGTGACAGGTGTCTGCATCGTTTAGTATGGAACTTTGTTCGTGGAGCCTGTGTTGATTTCTGGATCCGTCCATGTTTCTTGTACTCATGGTGAGTTCGCCAAGTCGCCCAGGTAAGGTGCTGTGTCACTTAGTGGTCTGACAAACATGCTAACCACTTTTTCTGGTGACAGGGGCAGGAGATGATTGCACAACCAGTTCTCCTGCATCGGATCGGCAAGGGAAGATGGGCTGCAGGAACAAGCAGTTGCGTCAAGTGGCTCAGAGAAGACAGCCTGAAGGATTCATGTGACCACTGTCCTTGGCCAGCCATTAGTGGGTATTCAATGGGCCACAGCGGCACCACATGGCCCTGATCAGTCAGTTACACGCGTCGTTTTCTTGTGCAAGCAGTAGAAATATCCAGTTTTTTGCGGCAGAATTGCCACAGGTTGGTTTCCAGTGAAGTGAATTGAGTGCTGCTTTACGGCAGTCCAAAGGATGGTGAATACCCTAAACTGGGCTGCTTGTGGTTGACCCCCATCGGAGCCCCCATTCCCTGACCTCTTCCATCCCGGGGTGAAAGCCGGGCCATTTGACCCAGGGGCAGATTCGCATACATGGCCTCGTCTCGACGCATGTGAGGCACTCCAGCTGGGTCCACGTGATGCGCTGAGGAAGCACGTCCTGGCAACATCTGCGAGCGGACTGGTTTTTGATGCATTGCCGCATACTCCGGCACCTCCAGTGCCTTCGGCTGTGCAAATAGATTCTTTCTGTGGGGATGATTTGGTGACAGGTACTGAGCTGCATACTCGCGGAGCTCCTTCTTCAGCTGGTGGTGCTTCATACGTTGCAAAGACACCCACCATCTGACCCTACAGGAAGTCGACCGGTCGCAGATGAACTCCTGGTCGCGGGCATTACATCAAAATTTAGAGGGATGCAAACTGGTAACACGTACCGCTGGCATGACAAACTGAAGTTACAGTTGCTTGCGGGAGCTGGAGCTGCCTCGACTTGTTCTGGCTCTGGATTGTAACCTGCAAACCAGGCGCTTGAATGTTTGTCGCCACCAGACATTTAATCATGAGGTACTGAGCACAATCTAGGTTAGGTGAGAGTGCCGACTTGGCCTGTCAACCAATGGCAAATGCGAGCATTTCGTGTCGGACGATCAACACGGTCGATCCTGCGCATTGGGCACAGCTGCATAATACATGCTCCAGACGCAGATGAAACTGCAACTGTCAAGATCTTGTGGCCATACCTGTGCAGATGTTGCCATATTTGCATGTGCTGTTCTTAAAATGATTGGATTCCATTTGTAGCAGTTGTCGAGCATCAGCAAACATTTTCCCTAGTAGCTCCTGCTTTTGCCGGTATGACTGCGCAAATTCAGGTGGCATCTCGGCTGGAAGCTCCCGCCGGATCGTTGGGCGTTTCTCCACTGGATTTTGCTCTTGGTTAGGGCCGTCAGGTAGCCGACGCTTTGCTGCATGAGATCCTGACATCATTATGGTACTGTAGAATTGCTCAGGTAAACTGCCAGTGGGCCGAGATCACATCCAAGCGCCCGTCGCGTAGAATACTGCCCACCGATTCTGATCAGGATCACAGTGTCAGCTATAAACCACAGTGAATAGACATGCACATCCTTAGTAGCATCAGCTCTTCCCTACATGCTCAGGCGCACAGGTGTGAATGATGTCCGCTTGTGTGCGTTCCCTGCCCCGCAGTGCCTTGGTAGAGTGGCGCTGGTGCGGCTGCTCGGTGCTCACAAAGAAATGTAACAACGAGCACAAACAGTTCTGAAACAGAATCAGATTTCGGGAACAGGTCCTATACATTATAGTTCCTTTGCACGTCTGGGTTCAGCCAAGAGCACACATCATGGTCGTCCATTCGCACATGCAAATCATACTTCCCATAGCGCCAATGGCCAGTCCCACTCAGGCTGGGTATTGGCAACGTCCCCATGTATGACCCATTTTTAAGCTACACCGGCTATGTTGATCGATGCTTGGTCCTGAGCGTTCACCATTGTACCCTGTGTGCTGTGCAAAGCTGAATCACCCCTTCACATTTGTGGTATACCATGCTCATTCTGCCTTCGGTAAGACAATTCCACAACGTCGGCACTTCTACAGAACCCCTCTATACATGCACGCGTATGGTGGCAAAGGCACGCTGCCGGCGGCCATGGCTGGCATGCTCACTGTTTGTCCTTCTGACAGCCGTACGGTCCATAGACTATGTGATAGCAGCTGGCCACCATAGGGCAGACAACAAAACACCAAAAGAATTGCTGCAAAGAAGCACACCATGTCACACGTTGCGGATGTAGAGCAATCCTGACTAAATCATGCACATGGGCAACAATGCCGGCCAGGGGAGCATCATGATCATGCTTCTGCTAACAGCAGCTTTTCAGGCGAGGCTCAAGCCGATGCTAGGTAAAGCATGTTCCCGAAGTACCCGAAGTGCCGCTTCTCCGCTGCAGCATCACATACTTTCCTTGCGGAGCCCCTGAAGCCATTGTGCGCACAGGTAGCCGTCGCAAAACCCTAAAACTGCAGTGGACAGCGTATCAGCACAGCAGCGGTTGCGGTTGTATATGGTCCAGCGCGTAAGGCCGATCCTGCGGGTCACATGCCCATGGCCACATTACCATGCGCTGATTTGGGTTGAGATTCTTAAGTCAAACATACAGTGTATGCACTGACGTAGACCCCCCCCCTTGTGCGGAGGGGTGCAGCGGTCGATGCCCGGTTGGGTGTGGCGCGGTAGCCGACTTTTTGCTTGTTGATATTTTTTTTGACGTCACAGGTGTGCGTGTCGACTTGACCCATGCCATGGGCTGCTGAAAGTGTGCCAAGACTTTCCCAATACTCCTTGATGTTGTGGGTCCGATGGTGTCAGTTTCACATTCGCCGGCAACAGTTGCAAAGAAATGCAAGCCACGCCAGTCCCCCAAGATATTACATTCTACTGCCACTCTACTCTTACAGACGCATGAGTGCACTGGCATGGAGACAGAGTATTTGGAGAATCTGATGTGTGTTTCGGGTGTGATGGGACCAAGAAGGAATAATCAAACAACTTCGGCATTGACCCGGCCGGAACATCCGGGGTGGTCGCAAAGCTTACAATCAAGCACGACTCGTTGGACCGGTCGTGCCAATGCTGGCAGGCACCTCAAAATATATATACATGGGAATCGGGCATCACGCCAAACCCAAACGGGCATCGGCCACAGCACCCGTACCAGTAGGGGCGGACAGGTGCAGGACGGGCGCAGGAGGGGGCACGACCACAGGGGCAGCATGAGGCGGATCCGGAGGCGCCACAGAGTGGAACCACGATTTCAGGGCCGACCAGTCGGGCAGAAACAAGCTGCGCAGCATCGGTACAGGAAGAGGCTGCCGAGTGCACACGACACAGGACACAGCCAGCAAGAACGCAGCAACCAGGCGTAGGCATTGATGCTTCACAACACAACAGGGGGGTGACTGCCCAAGGCACCGGCGGGGTCAAGCAGGAAAGGGACAAGACACGCCGACGCAACATCCACCGCGATGAAGTCAACAGGAAACACAGCCTGCAACACGTCTTCCGCCTGTGTGCACCCAGCACAAGTCAACTGCAGGCCAACCATCGGGCGGGAGCTCACGTGCTGTACATACACCTGGACGGCGTTGCTGACCGATGGAATGGTGTGCAGCGACACCAGGGAGTAAGCAGCGCATGCTCTTCCTACCGTAACGACTCGTGGGAGGCCCAGGCATCCTGTGAACAAGCCTCAGTGCATGGTCACAGACGGCGTGCAATCTTAAATAGATTACTCAGCTGGTATGCGAAAGGATGGGGCTTGGGCCTGATGTGCTTGCAGCCACCACGCGTTTGCTACATCAACGCTGTCATTGCAATCATCATTCCTCTACCGATATTTGTCTCCATGAAAGGTAGCCCCAGCTCGTGCACCGCAGATGTGTTTACGCAGCCACCAGATCTTGGCACAATCTGATGAGCCGGCTCTATACGCGCTTGTGTGATAGATCCGGGATTGCGGCAAAGCCCGATGGCCCCTGAGGAAGTGGCACAAGCAACAGCAACATAACTGGCACACAGGCGGTGTGGGTGACATAATTGCGTACTCCTGTTTATTGACAGGAATTTTGGTCTTCTGTGAACATGATTCGTTCACCACGAACGACGACGCGACCCAAGGGGACCTGACTCTGGCCATCCCCCTCTACCTGCAGCCACCCCCAGACCCCTCCAGCCATTCCCTGCCGCCTCCCCTTCCCCCACCCGGACTTATCCCATGCTGCCTGTGCCGCTCCTCACAGAGGACAGTGCCGTATCTCGAGCTCCGCCTGTGACCTACCCCACCAGCACGAGGCCAAGGTGAGGCATTGCCCACGTACTTGTGTCCATACATGTGTAGGGACACTGCTACTGGCATGCAGGCGTCTGCGGTCCTGCACGTTCTAGAGTCAGCGACTCGTGAAGCTGATCAGGATTGGGTGTTTCTCCGCTGTATACATCCTGCAAGCTCCAGCGGCTGACTGTCTATTTGTGATGGGTGACTCGCGAGATGACATGTTTCGTATACCTGTAGTGCTGTCGCGCGTGCAGTGCGTCTGGTCCTTGTTTCTTCACCTTTGGCGATACCGGGCCTTCGTTCCATTCTCCGTGTTTGGAATGGCACAAGCGCCATTTTGTGTTATGCTAGACCTGAGACCAGCTGAAAGTCGTACACAAAGTGCCATGCACTACACCTGACATATTTTTGTCGACGTTCACTACGCGACGGTGAGGCATCATGAGGGCGTGGTCTTCACTGTGGAGATCATATGGAGATGGGCCTAGTGATCAGGCCGAGTCACTTCACGCCACGCTCGCCAACTTGCGAGTCATGCCCTCGTCGACGCGCAGCGGAGTTTAGAGTCCAAGGCCGTTCTATGCAGACGTTAATGCTATCAACCACAATGGGTTGAATAGCCTGTTTTACGTTGAAGCCGAAAACAGTTCGGACCAGAGCATCACCTTCGTCGCACAAGCTGGCAAACGCTTGTGGCGATTGCGGAAGACCACTCCTCTGAGTTCAGACCATCTGTTCAGTGAAATCTTCGTTATATCTCCTGTAGTTGCATTGTACGCATGATTCGTGCGGGAACCCGCGCATGGCATAGCATCAAGCTGTTGCCGGCGCTTCCCGACAGCACGCAAGTACGTCCGCTTCAGCGCTTCCGCGCGCCAAGATGCGATCGTCATGTGCATATCAATTTCCTTGCATAATTGGTGTCTTTATGGTAAATTTTGCAGGTATGGTCCGGCACTCGTTCGTTGCGGTGTCTCGGACCGGTTGCGGCCATGGATCGGCACGTCAGCAGCTTGGGCACATTGATCAGGTCAACCAAGGTATGGTACATGTAGGGCCTGAATCTCAACTCGTGTACGTGGACAGCATCTCATGTAGCATTCGAGCGTGCCATGTATACGTGCACAGCGTATATGACCTTCAGCCACGCGCGATGTCGCAAATGTGTAGACAACAAGCTCGTGCCGATCGATCCGTATTCCATCTCATCGCATCGACATGATGGTAGGCAATTCGCGCACTACTGCAGTACTACTAGCTGTAGCGTGGACTGAGGTGTTTAAATCTCTTGACCGGCGCGAAGTGTGCCACATGCATGCCGCTAGGTTTAGATGTTGCAACCCGATCGAGGCAACCCAGAATTGTGCACAAATGTAGTCGACTTTTTCAGCTGGCGGTGATGCTTCCCTGCATCGTCCTGCAGATGGATGGCCGCACAACGAGGCAACAGTGTGACAGGTCAATTACTGCAGTAGTGCTCGCTCTCATTATTTCCATCAGCATTGCTTCAGCATGTCCTTACTCCTTCTCATGGCGCGTACATTGTATATTGATCACTGCTGTTCGTCCCATCTTGTTTGGTGCCGGTATAACCCACCCCATGCAGGCCACTACACTTCTGTGTTGCCACAGTTTCGCAGCATGTATTGACCGTGCTGAACACTGCCTATGCCACCTGAGTAAATGCAGCATGGTCTCACGATCATCCGGCACTAGACGGGCTGGGCCCGGATGGATCTAGCCGATTATAATGGCACACGCTCTGCATCGACGACCAAGAACTGAGACTCATATTTGCCTACTGCATCATCTGGCTGCACGATTCGGTACTCTGTGCCATACTGGTCCACTGCTTGACAGTCGCACGCCATGCACAGCTGTCAGAGCCACATTGTGCCACCATGTTTTGGCTGACAGGCATCGTAAAGCTTGGTTGTTTGCAGGAGAGTGCAGTCACGCCCTGCCAGATCAGTGGTCGTGCTGTAGTGACAACACTGAATCAGAGGCAGTTTGCAGCTGCACCTCAAGCAGTTGAAGCTCCGTTTGAGCAATCAGTGCACAGCGACCTGTCTGATGTCGAGGACGTGTCAGATGAGGTTCTGGAGGTCGATGCAGCTGCTGGTGCTGACCAGTCTCTCCAAATCAAGCACTGCAACTTGTCACCTGTTACTGTCCAGGTGTGCCTGAGATTCTGGTTGCCATGCTGCCAGACCTGTGGCACCTTCATACTGTAACATCTATGCATTGTGCAGGCTCTGGAAAAGAAGGGAATCTATGCACTGTTTCCAATCCAGAAGTCAGTGTTTGACCCCGCCATGGCAGGTACTGACATGGTTGCACGCGCTCGAACGGGGTCAGGCAAGACCCTTGCGTTCTCCTTGCCCATCATCGAGGCGCTCCTCAAGCAAAACCAGGAAGACGGAGCAGGGCGGGGCCAGCGTTCGCCGCGGGCACTGATATTAGCCCCCACACGCGAGCTGGCTAAGCAGGTTGCTGCAGAGCTTGAAAGTGCGACCAGTAGCAGGGACCTGGATGTGCTGACTGTGTACGGCGGAACCCCAATCGGTCCGCAGATCAGGCAAATCGAGCGAGGTGTTGATGTGCTGGTGGGAACGCCAGGACGAGTCATTGACCTCGTGGACAAAAGGCAGTGAGCTTCTCTCCCAGTCCTGCGTTCCAGACAGATCCCCCTGAGTGTCACATTTGTACGAGCTCTTGCAGCTGCCATCAGACCCTCCTGGTAGGTTTTGCGCTGAACGTGCTCATCACACTACTGTCGGGTCCAACAACAACGCTCAAGCGATCGTTGCATGCATGTCGGATGTGTGCCACGCGTGCCAGAATGGCTGATACACTTGGATTCACGTTTCTTGTGCTCAGAAGGTTTGTGAGACTTGCGTTGCACCGCCCTTGGCCATGTGCCACGGTGGTCGCAGCTCAGCTAGACAAAGGGTTTGCATGTAGGATACTGAAGCTGTCCTCGGTGCAATTTTTCGTCCTGGATGAAGCTGATGAGATGCTCAATATGGGCTTCCAAGATGATGTTGAAGCGGTCCTGGCCAGCGTCCCCGCGACCCGCCAGACGATGATGTTCTCTGCGACAATGCCGCAGTGGATTCGCAAGCTCGCCCGCAAGTTCTGCAAGGACTACATAACGGTTGACCTCGTTGGTGAGCAGGACACAGGTGTGCCTGCTTCCGCTGTCCATGGCCAGGCAATGGCCTGCGAGGACCGTGAGCAAGTGCATAGATATGCATCATGTACATGTACAAGCGCACCACCGTATGGCGTCTGTGCTGAAAAAGGCTCTGCATGTTGCAGGACGCGTCAATTCTGATGTCAAGTGCCTCGCATGCACTGTCCCGCCGGACCTGCATGCCAAGCGCCTGCTTCTCGTGGACCTGATCACCCTCCATTCGCGTGCTGGCAAGACCATCGTCTTCTGCAACACGAAGCGTGAGTGCGAGACGGTAGTTTCGGCTGTTTCTGCGATCATGCCGGCAGAGGCACTCCATGGGGATATTCAGCAGGACATGCGTGAGTTCACCATGTCTCGCTTCCGTGAGGTACGCTGGGAGTTGGTCTGTGGTGCACATCGCTGGTCGGGACGTGGTTCACCTGTGACAGCGTTGGTATTTGAGCATCTGACCATTCTGTGTGCCTTGATTCGACAGGGTACGCCTGTGTTCAGGGCAAGACCCATGTGCTGGTCGCGACTGATGTGGCAGCACGTGGACTGGACGTGAACAACGTGGACCTCGTGGTGCACTGGGATGTTCCGCAGGACTCTGAGACGTACCTGCACAGGTCCGGCCGCACAGGTCGAGCTGGCAACAAGGGCACTGCCATCATGATGATCGGTCAGCGTGACAAGGGCCGCGTGGCTGAAATCATCCGGTGCGGTCTCTGTGACCATGCCGTCTTGGTACTATGTGCATACACCTCCCAAAAATTCATATTTGTATTGAGAACGCTTTTTTTGTGTGTGTGTGTGTTCCAACTGGCACTGACGCACACCTGGTTGCAGGGATACGAAGGTCGATTTGGACCTGGTGGGACCTCCAACACCGCAAGAGGTTCTGGAAGCGGTTGCTGGCAACATTGAACAGAGCCTTGTCACCACAAGCACAGACGTTGCAAAGTTCTTTGAGGGTAGTGCGCGCAGGATTCTGGAGAATGGTGTGGGTGATGCCAGGGACCCTGCAGAGGTGCTTGCGGTTGTCATGGCCCAGATCTCCGGCTACACCCAGCTCCCAAAAGAGCGGTCGCTGCTGGGGCAGGCGGAAGGGTACACCACGCTGGGCATCTGCACACCCCGTGGGCGAGGCTTCCCTACCCCTGGCGCCCTCATTGGAAGCGTGCGCCGCATTACTGACGAGCAAACTGCAAGCGCCGTCGGCAAGGTGGAGCTGTTTGACGACGTTGAGGAGGCTGGATTCGAAGCAGCCTTTGATGTGCCAGTCGCTATGGCCGCGTCTGTGGTCGCTGCAGCAAAGGAACATGGTATGCACCTCGAACAAAGCTTGCAACGGAGATGCAGATTGTATTCACGAAAATCAAGCCATCTTTTGCTGCAGGTGCCAAGATCGAACAGTTGAAGTCTCTGCCTTTGGACATTAAGAAGCTGATGTCACACCGGGGAGGCAATAGTGGCGGGAGGGGCGGCCGCAATGAGTATGGGCGGCATGGCAGGTATGGGGGTGACCACAGCCGAAAAGGCCACGGTGATCGGGGATGGGGAAAGAATGACAGATATGGCGGTGGCGGACGTGGGGGAAACAGGTCACATGGAGATAGGGGAGGAGGTTATGGGGGGCATGGGGGTCATGGAGACCGCGGAGGCCATGGGAGGCACAACCAGCGACCTTCATCCTGGGCGGGGCCCCGCAACTGATGGAGGAGAAGCTACTCCGCTGACAGCTACAGCAAGCACAAGGGGGGTTCCGATCGTGGCTGTTATGACGCCCGCAACTCGTTTGATTCATGGTAGGTGTGTCTGGGGTGCTTGCTGAAGTATTGTGATACATGAGCATCATTATTTGGATATCAGCTTTCCATCTGTTGGAAACATTTTTGGGGCAACATTCGTGAACCTCGGTGGCTGCTGTCATGTGCTCTTCTCTTGTGTCATGGGCTGTAGTGGGAATGTTCAGTAGCCATGCGTCACATACGGCTGGGGTGCCTTAGCAATGCCGAGAGTTTTGTGTAAGAGGTGTTTGCGATGAAGATGGTACCTGCTCGTGCAACAGCAGCCGGTTGGTCTGGAAAGTTCTTGGTCCAAGAAGCCCAGTGTTCCACCTAGCGTATCACCTCCCCAACACTGAGCGACGATCTAGGACCACAGGTACAACAGCTTTGTCAGGGGTGTTTGGCGTTGTGGCAACGTCAGTCTACATGATCCGTTGACATTTACATGCAGTGATAGTAGGGCACGACGTTCAGCTCCTGCTCACTTGGATACATCCGTGCGACAGCGAAAAGTGTCATAGAGTCTCCATCGTCCATTTCCCTGTAGGAAGCCCACAGGACATATGTACACTACAGTATTGAAGGAAAGAAGCCCACCCTGGTGTGCGTTGTTCATGCCAATCTCACTGCTTCACGACACGAGTGTTTTCATCAAACGTTAATGGAAAGTGATGATGCTGTTTATACAGCGATTCAGCAAAACACTGAGTACCACCTCCAGCTGCAGAGCACCGCTATGCTACCTGCGGCAGGGCAGCGCAGCTACTGTGTCCGACACCCCTCTCCTGAAGCCCCTGAAGCCATGTTCTTGCAGACGCAACGTCAAAGTCGCCCTGGCACTGCAGTGGCCCCGTTGCCAGCATTTCAGCTGTGGCAGTAGCGGCTGATCCCGTTCTCATGTACACCGTCAGCCACAAGCTGGCACAGGCATGAGCCTCCACGTGAGGCATGTGTTCCTGTAAGAGAGCCAGGACTGCTGTGTAGACGCTCCCAGAGGAGTCCTCAAAGCCTTTAAGTTCTGCCTCCAGTGCGTCTCGTAGGCGAATGAGTGAATTGGCGTGGTGTGACAGTAGCTGCAGGGCTAGGTTGGTCCTCATCGCTTGAGTGCAGTCATCCTGCTGCGGTGTGCGCGGTTGGTATGCGTCTACGCTGTCCGGATCTGGTGTAAGGAGAGCCACAGCGTTTTCACTGCGCCTACCAACATGGTCATCCTCCCTCCTTGACTTGTGTTTATCCTCGCAGCCCTGTGGACCATGGAGCCCGTCGACCTCTTGGTCCCCGGATGTGTACATGCAGCCATCAGCTGTTGACACGGTGTCATGACGCTGCCCAATTGCGACCCCATGCCATGGTTCTGGGATTTGGAGGGAGTCTAATGGTTGCTGATTCACCATGGCCCGGGCAGCAGACTCCGGTTGTCGCTGGCACCAGTGTGATTCTGTGCAATCTGACCCAGCAACCGCCACGTCCTGGATGTGAACGGACTGCCCTGCTGTCAAGCTGCCCATCTGTGCCTCCAATAACTGTCCAATGGCATCAGCCATGCTTGGAAACATGCGCTGCAGGAGTATTGTCACATCCTCACATGCAAAGCAGCCTGGCGTTTCTGCATCTCCCATGTGCAGGCTCAGCATCTGACTGAACAGTCCTCCCACGCCCTGAACGATGCTTGCCATGCGCTGCACCACATGCGCATGCAACTTCCCTTGCAATGCATCATACAGCACCGCGGCGATAGGATCACCGTATCTGTGAGCCTGTAGGCTCAGAGTCAAGCAGTAGCCTTTCGGCACGATTGCTCTGGCTGGACAGCCTCTAGACAGCCACATGTCGAATAAAGCTCCATGCAGTGTGCTGAATTGCTCGGGCAAGAATTGCAACAGGTCCCACATAGTCCTGGAGAGCTCTTCGTTACTCAGAATTAGAACACGGATCTGCAGCCGGCGTTGCAAACATCAGGATTGTGTCAAGAGCACCACTAGTGTTGAATCAGGTCAATGGACGCCACTGTGCCCACACCTGTCCTGTAGCCCTCAGCATACGTGGTACAGCACCCCTGCAGCCCAAGGCGTCAACCACAGCCTGGCGAGCGTCGTGCTCAATTGCAGGAGACTCTGAAGGCATCCTCCATTCCACTGGATCTGACAGCATCATTCTCTGAAGTTCGTCACGGTCGCTGGAAACCTCCTGCATGTGCAACCCAAAGGGTCCCAGCAAAAGAAAGCTGCATGTGATTGCATCCAATCCAAGGGATCTGCGTCGACACTTAAAGGAGTTGGAAACCGTACATTTAACTGTGAAGCGTAGTGGGACAGCCTGCTCACAACTTTGCCAGCAATGACTGCTGTTGACTTGCTGGATTTTCGGGACATTGGCACCATGTGTTGGTCACATGCAGGGAGCCGTCCACGCTGTGCATGCCACTCTGGCCTCGGAGTCCTGTCTCCAAGGGCCTTCAGCTTCTCAGCCTGCTCTTGAACAGTGCGTTGGAGGTCTGGCACTCGAACTTGCATCTCTCTCAGCTCTGCCTCGAGGTCAGCCACTTCACTCTGTTTGACCATGCCTGCGCCTCACAACAAAGGTTGACATCATAATGCTGGAGATTTTCAGATAACAGCACGCCAATTTGTACTGTAGTGGCATGATTCGGTGACAGATGTGGTCTGATATGCTTCATTTCACACCAACCTTGCAGCAAGCTGTGCAGCTGGGATATCTCTTCACCCTTGGTGCGGAGGGACTGCGCTACCACAGCCTGTGCATCTGAAGCTTCTTGATTTTCTTGCTGCAAGCTGCTGATGGTGGCCTGCATGTTCGACTTGGAGCTGATTGCGTCCGATGACAGCTTCACAATGTCTGCCCGAGCCTCTTCTATGGCTTGCCGGGCGGCCTCTGCATCTGTAGCTGCCTGCCTCTCTCTACTCTCAGCGGCAAGCAGCATCGCTGTCTGCTCCGCGTTCCGCGCCTCTGCACCTTGCAGCGCCCCTGACAGAGTCTGCATGCTTTGGCACGTTGCGTTCAGGCTGTGACGCTGAGGATGAGATTGAATATTCTGTCATGGCCGCTCACAATTGTGAAGTGGCTGTTTCCTAGTACTGACCAACGGATGCATCCAGCGCACCTCAGGTGCAAGTGTGTCTTTGAGACGTGCTTCAGGGTACTGAAATTGCTAGAATGTACTTACCAACTGAAGTGCACCTCCATAGACCTGCGACAACAGGAGTCGGCCTGCAATTGACAAGCCTGCAATTGCAGGGCAAGCGAGGCATGCAGAACTGTTTTGAGAAAGACTGTTGGATCAGCTTGTACTCGCACCTGAATTTCGACTGACAGTCCATTCATGTTGGATAGTTGTTCGGTGAGCTGCTGCCGAAAGCTGTATTGTTCTGCCAGCAGGCATGCCTTCTGCTTCTCTAGCTTCTCCACAACACAATAGTACGGCAACTGGTCCATACGATCTTTGCTTCCATCGAGTGCGTAACAGTCACTGTACGTCGATTTAACCTGTTGACACAGCCACACGTCTTGATGGAGAACCGCATGGAAAGACCCGCGGTACGATGTACCACCGATTGTAGCAGGCGAGTGAATGCAAGCTCACCAATTCCTTGCAGAGAATCTGCAACATGTCGGCATATGGACCAGCCAGTGTACTTAGTTCCTCCAACAGCTTGCAACATACAGCAGTACGCAGCCTATGGGGTTTCTCGTCAGTGGATATTCCGGTAATCACGCTGCATTCATGCAAGGCTTCTTGCAGCCGGACTCGGGCGATGGTTGATATACTGCGGCTCTTGGCCTCCTGCAGCTTGTCTGTAATCACTTGTGATTGTTCTGGCCAAGACCTTTTGTTTAGTCCTGGAATTCCTGGACTGCCTAAAGTGGTTTCTGGTGGTGCCCTGCAACGCTGATCGAGTCAAGACAGTTCATGCATTTGTGGCAGGCATGGAGAAACATCACCTCTGGAGGGCTTCGGTGCTGGAGAGCTTGTAGCTGCTTTTGTGGACGCCATCACTGTTTGTCCCAGTTAAGTGTGGCTGCAGAGGTGGGAGCTGCACAACCCCCAAACAGACTGAAACGCTGAGGTACCACCAGCAACGGACTGAAGTGCATCCAGCCACGCATGACACACCTTGAGCATGATCAGTTACGCTTACACATAGCATCCGTAAGGCAGCAAACGAGTGAGTTTGTACTGGCCAAAGCAGGCAGGTTTCTTGGCATAGTCCTCGAGTCACAGGCGACTCTACATCGACATGTGCATGCACGTGAAACGAGTGGCATATAACAGCATTATTTATGAACTAAATCAAGGCGACATTCCGAATCCTGGGCATGACCCTGCCTCAGGAGTCACTTCAGAACGACATGCATGCATTGAGCAACCTTTTGCACTCTGAACCGGACGTTCTGCAAAACGCAGTGCATCAGACAGGATACTAAGGTGCAAGTAGACTGTGATTGACAAACATCTTTTCAATCTTATCACTGCGTGAGGCGCCGTTGCCTGTAGTACATCTTTATTGTTTCGCCCCTTGCGCGTCATTCTCCCCAAAGTCCACAAGAAATAGCGACTTGTTCAAATTACCCTGCAATGCTGTAAAATGGGGCGCATTGTTGCTCAGGTCACCAATGAAGATTCCGCACGGTTGGCTCGAGTCTTGGACGCAAAGAATCGTGTGATCGGGGTGCGCCAGGATTGTCAGTCGCAATGATTCACCGATACGGCGTTAAATCGTCTTCAACCGTTGATTACCGTAGGTAGACGTGGCCTCATTGGAGCAGCAAGTGGTGGAACGCAAGGCCGCTGAAGATGCTGAACGACAAAGAGACATGTAAATCTCCTTGCTTCACATAATCAATCAGCTGCTATGATAACTAGACCAGTCGTTTCATGGCAGTGGGCAGTGCATGTATGCCCTGCGCTTGATGGGCAGTGGTAGCATGCAGAGCTTACGCACAGCTTTCAAAGTACTATGACGAAGCAGTTAGAGGGGCAGATCAAGAGGCTGCAGCATCATGTAGAAAGGCTGCTGTGGAGGAGCAAGAATGCCGAAATGCTTATCAACTGCGGGACACAAGGCGTGAATGGGACTTGAACAGACCTGATGCAAAACTGTTGGATGCACCGGCACGCACAAGTGACAATGATGAGCGGTGTGGCGTATCCAGTCTCCAGGTAAGATTATGGCGAGTTTACTTCACACAGACTACCATCTGTTGACCAGCTGCGGCAATTTCCTGGTACAATTCTACCAGATCTGCAGAAGTTCCATGGTGAAGATCTGAAGGCTGCCGATCGCAAGGCCGCGCAGCAACAGCAATGTCACGAGTGGTGGTTGCAGCAGACAGCAGATCACCAGGCGAGCAAGAATCAAGAATCTCAGCAACATCGTGAACACGGCGACCTTGTCAGACTGTATGACACAGTGCAGCAGACAGTCATGTCAGAGGAAGGCACAGCCAAGAGAGCGTCCCAGTACTCAGTGATGGATGAAAATGCCAAATTGGCTGCACAACGTCGCGAGGAGGCACAAAAACAGCTTGACCGGGACAATGGCCTTCGTAGCCATGAAATCAATTGTGCTCTTGAAAACCCTGTGCTGACAGAGGATCCGCGCCAATCCGCAAGTGCTCTAGCAGCAGGGCGTGTTCGAGTGGACCATTGGAAGGGTATGTCGAACGTGGAGCATCGAGCAATCATTGACCAGCAGTTCAGGCAGCAACTAGAGCTGAAGGCTCGGCGGCAGGAGGAGGTTCGCAAAGAATCCCAATGGGCCCACACTTCTTACATGACTGACAAGACCATAAAGGAACAGCAGCGCCAGGTGGATAACTTTCGTCGCCAGCAGGAGCAAGAGCGCCTAGCTTTCTTGAAGCGTCAAGCAGAAGAAAAGCGAGCACGGGATAAAACTCTGAATGAGGTGTATGCAAATGCTGTGTCAACTGACTACTTCGCACAGTTCGGCACAAGCCACAGGTAATAGTTACAGGCAAGCAGTGCATCGTGTACTGGTATGGCTCTTTTAGCCCTTGCATTTTGGAGTCATACACTGTGACATATGCTCCATGCCGGATGGGTGTGGACAGCAACATTAGGCTTCAACATTCAACAGTAGTGCTTGGTCTGCCTGGGCCAACACGTACTTGACGTCAGCTGTGAACCTTTTACACCACAATAGCACTAGCACCTGCTCTGGAGGCTCAATACATGAACCATCCTGAACTGTTATGGTGTGGTTGTGGGTGTGGCATGATGCGGCGTGGGAAACATCAACATCAGCCAAAAGGTACCAGATGTACCAGATGTAGGACGCGCATACAGCGGTGCAGTCTGGTGTGCGGTGGTGGGTCTGTAAATAAGCTCAGTCCAGTGGACTTCAGGCCATGGTGCACATTATGGGTTGCAACTCCTATCGTGGCTATGGGGTAACATTCAATGTTGGACATCACGTCTTGCCGCCTCAGCACAAAGGGGGGAAAGACTGATGAGATCGTGCTCTTATGAAAAGATGCAGGTCTATGGTGTCTTCACAATTTCCACATCAGAACTGCAGTTGCCTTGCATGCCGTCTGAACCATTCATCTTGCTTCTGTTTCATGGTTATTTAACTAACAAAATGTCTCCAGGTGGTGTTGCGGGATCGCTTCAAACAGGCCTTCAAATCAGCAAAGTTGGATTGACATCCAGTTGATCAACCGAGAGTTGCACAACGAATTGACGAATTGATCTGTAGCCCTGGCTCAATTGGTTTGCATCTAAGATGATATTTGCGTGTGTATTGCGCTGCAGTTTCTAGAACGCATATCTGTGCAACTTCAGCTTCAATTATGGTGCAATGAAGTAATAGTATATGCTGTGCCCTGGCATGTTGCTCTAGATCTATATTCTGGTCTGGAACTACAAGATTACAATGCAGATTTACTCTGAAAACATAGCCCAAACTGGTATGCACTCAGGATGTGGCACATACCGCCGGCGAGTCACGCTAGTGTCATCCCTGGAGGCCACCTGAGCTTCTACTGGGGTTGAACGCACCGATCATTTCACTGAGAAACACGCTCATGCATAGCTTCACTTCAAGACATGCACCCTTGGGACACTTTTTGCGATGCTTGACACCCTGAAGATGTATGACAATCGAAAGTGATTTATGCACTGATTGTGAGCGGCGTGTTGCAAACATTAGAGATTAAAGGAATTGCATACAACACCGTTCTGCATGAACCTGCAGTTGGAGAGGCGGGGCCACATGATGAACCAACGCGGTCGGCTTGACCTTGCCAAGATAGGTGCTCACAAACTGGTGCTGTAAGCACTGAAATTCACCGCCGTTTCAATCCGGTCAAGTGTCCTGGCTCAAAATTTTCGGCGGGCTTCTTGAGACTTGGTGACTCGGGGTATTACATAGAAAGATTGCAGGAATCCGGTTCAACGCCAACCTGTTCGGTTCAAGGCATAGATTGGCTGCAATTTGAACCAGTAGTCCTCATGAATGATCCCGTGGAGTCGAGGATTAGTCTAGCCTGAAGTATGACTTGGTCCAGGCAGGTACTGTCGAGGCCACTAGAGAGCCGATGTCCATATGCGGCACGCGGTTTTTTGTGATCACGACGCTCGTTTCCGGTTTTCCATGCGCAAGTACGTGCGGTTGAGTGAGACCTTCCGTACACCTGGACATGGACCAGGAGGTGCTATCACGGTATATTTCCGCGGAAAAGATGCGGTTGAGATGCCAAAGAATGTGGCAGCGTGATTTTTGCGTCGTGGCGTCGCTCAAAGCATTTCAAAAGCTGCTAGCTGTGCGCAAGCAGAGCAATTCCAAGCCGTCCAGAAAGAATTTCGATGGACCGTGGCGCGAGCGCAGGCACCCGAGGTTCGACAGATGGACAATTGGAATATCACACGCTTACTTCAGTGGGCTTTTGGAAGCGCTTGTTGGGCAGGATGTTTGTGCCAGCATCAAGCCAGGTGTCGCGCCAAATGTCATCCTCATGCATCAGCTTTTGTGGCGAAGGTGGACAGTGGTGACGTGCAAGGAAGGCACTTTTGTGAAGGAATCGCTATACAGGACCTGCCATGTGTCTTGGTTTATGTTATGCTCTTGTTGTTTTGCTTGGGTTGGCTCGTGCGTTTACCCCTTGTTGCTTTGATCTCCGTGTAAAACAAAGAGCCCGCCTGGTGACGTGTATACGGATGCGTCATTCGGCCACGTGGGCTGCTATGTCTCACAGCCGCAAAGCTGGAGCGTGGGGGAGCGTCGTGCACCTGGCCACCTTTCGCCGCCCCCATAATGACCCCGCAAGCGCAAAAACGTTTCACACCCAAGCAGATGGACGTTGCACAGCTTAAGTTGCAATGAGACTGCTGCATCTGACACTTTCGTGTTCTGTTACGTTCACTTGTTGTCGAGTTGTCAATGCCACCAAGCCATTAACACGGCCGCAACATTGTCCGGCCCGCTTTCACTGCCAGCCTGATTCTTGATTCTTGTTGCTACGCAGCCGGGTACTATGAATCCAGTTCACTTTGTGACACGACGCTATCAAGTGCGGGTACGTTCCAGTCCTACAGCCCCCGGTCGCCTGCGTCGACAACGCTTCAGAACGGCCCGTGCCATGTTGACACTTGCAGTTCAATATGGAAGACGTCATAGTTCGACAACTATTTTGGGCAACGCATATATGAGCGGCGACTGCGTACGTGATCGGCACCTGGCATAAAGTAGCATGGTAGCAATCGCGCGATGAATGTGAACTCGCGAGCATATCGTACACTGCTGTATCGTTTAGCTCGTTGAAAGCGTGGTTGTCTGTGGCCCTTCTCGAATCAAAACTATCCACATCTATGGCGACAATATGGATGCCACTCAGACGTTGGGCACGTCTGGACAGTGCGTGGCACGCTATGCCCAGTTTCAGACTGAATCTACGGAATATTATTTCGATTAAATCACAAATTTAGGAAGAACGGCGACTTGCAGGCACACGCAGCCGCGCCATACCAGCTTGGCCGTCAACCTCAAGTGACATCACAGACACGAAGGCGCCTTGCCGAGGTACCTCGGGCATTTCCAGAAAGCACAGAAACATTCGTTGAGGAAGACCTGGCAGGAATCGACGATGGGCCTGATGATCTTCTTGAGGTCGAGGCGGCCGCGCTTGCGGACGAGTCTCTTAAAATCAGTAACTGCAACTTGTCGCCTCCTACCGTCGAGGTACGCCTGGGAACATGGTTGACATTGACATACCTGGTAGACATGTTCTACCTTCTCACTTTCAAAGTTTGCATTTTTGCAGGCCCTGGAAAAGAAGGGAATTCGCGCACTGTTTCCAATCCAGAAGTCGGTGTTCGACCCCGCCATGGCAGGCACTGACTTGGTCGCGCGCGCCCGCACGGGTTCGGGCAAGACCCTTGCGTTTTCCTTGCCCATTATAGAAGCACTCCTTAAGCAAAACCAGGAAGACGGAGCAGGCCGTGGCAGGCGGCTGCCTCGGGCACTGATTCTAGCACCCACACGTGAGCTGGCCAAGCAGGTCGCTGCAGAGTTTGAAAGTGCGACAAATGGCCGAGACCTGAACGTTCTGACGGTGTATGGTGGAACACCGATTGGCGCACAGATCAGGGAACTTGATCGAGGGGTTGATGTGCTGGTGGGAACACCGGGCCGCACCCTAGATCTGGTAAACAAAAGACAGTATGCTTCCCCTCTAGACTAGCTTTCAGATGGAGCTATGCTTTTTTTGCTTGTTCCTTCGACTTTTGCTGTTTGCTCAGCTGCAATCGGACCCTCCTGATAGGTTTTGAGCTGAATGTGCTCATAACACTACTGTCGGGTCCAACAGTGACCCTCAGGTGATCGTTGCAGGCATGGCGGATGTGTGCCACGTGTGCCAGAATGACTGATATATGGAGATGCACGGTTTCTTTTTGCACCCGTGTAAACCACGCCTGGGCCCGGATTAGCCTGGCTCAACACGAGCCTGGCATGCAGGGTGCTCCACCTGTCTGCGATTCAATTCTTCATCTTGGATGAAGCCGATGAGATGCTCAACATGGGCTTCCAGGAGGATGTTGAAGCAGTCCTGGAGAGCGTGCCTGACACCCGCCAGACAATGATGTTTTCTGCAACGATGCCACAGTGGGTTCGCAAGCTCGCTCGCAAATACTGCAAAGACTACATCATGGTTGACCTCGTTGGTGAGCACGACACAGGTATGCATCCGGCTACGGTTGTCCCAGCAGCGGTACATAGGCTGTTTTATGCAACAGTCACATTCGCACATCACTTTCGGTCAAGCTGAGAGGTCTTTGCGGTCATCATGACATGTCATATTCACGCTCCGGATGTTGCAGGACGGGTTAATTCAGATGTCAACTGCCTTGCATGCACAGTTCCTCCGGACTTGCATGCCAAGCGCTTGCTGCTTGTGGACCTGATCACCCTCCATTCACATGGAGGCAAAACCATTGTCTTCTGCAACACAAAACGTGAGTGTGAGACAGTGGTTTCAGCCGTGTCTGCAATCATGCCGGCCGAGGCACTCCATGGGGATATTCAGCAAGACATGCGTGAGTACACCATGGCTCGATTCCGTGAGGTACGCTCACTTAGCAGCCGCAGCTGGCCCGTGGAGCATGTAGCTGGCCATCTCATGTCGCTATTCAGGACGTGGCTTACCTGTACCAGCATTCAGAGTGGAGCATCTTGACAGTGTTTGTGTGTTCGTTTACCATTGTGCCTGTGTTCAGGGCAAGACCCATGTGCTGGTCGCGACTGATGTGGCAGCACGTGGACTGGACGTGAACAATGTGGACCTCGTGGTGCACTGGGATGTTCCGCAGGACTCTGAGACGTACCTGCACAGGTCCGGCCGCACAGGCCGAGCTGGCAACAAGGGCACTGCCATCATGATGATCGGTCAGCGTGACAAGGGCCGCGTGGCTGAAATCATCCGGTGCGGTCTCTGTGACCATGCCATCTTGGTACTATGTGCATACACCTCCCCAAAAATTCATATTTGTATTGAGAACGCTTTTTGTGTGTGTGTGTGTGTGTGTGTGTTCCAACTGGCACTGACGCACACCTGGTTGCAGGGATACGAAGGTCGATTTAGACCTGGTGGGACCTCCAACACCGCAAGCGGTTCTGGAAGCGGTTGCTGGCAACATTGAACAGAGCCTTGTCACCACAAGCACAGACGTTGCAAAGTTCTTTGAGGGTAGTGCGCGCAGGATTCTGGAGAATGGTGTGGGTGATGCCAGGGACCCTGCAGAGGTGCTTGCGGTTGTCATGGCCCAGATCTCCGGCTACACCCAGCTCCCAAAAGAGCGGTCGCTGCTGGGGCAGGCAGAAGGGTACACCACGCTGGGCATCTGCACACCCCGTGGACAAGGCTTCCCTAGCCCTGGCGCCCTCATTGGAAGCATACGCCGCATCTCTGATGAGGAAACTGCTGGGGCAATCGGTAAGGTGGAGCTGTTTGATGATGTAGATGAGGCTGGCTTCGAAGCAGCCTTTGATGTGCCAATTGCTATGGCAGACGGTGTGGTGGCTTCCGCCAAGGAACATGGTGTGCTCCCTTTCCACACGACTCCTGCTTGGCCATCCTCTGATTGGTTCTTGAGGTGAGTGAACCCATGCTGCAGGCGCCAAGATTGAAGTGCTGGAGTCTTTGCCTCTGGACATCAAGAAGCTGGCGTCGTTCCGTGGGGGCGGCGGTGGGAGAAGAGGAGGTCGCGGTAGCTACGGCCGCGGTGGCGGTGGCGGCAGGTATGGAGGCCGTAGAAGCAACAGCGACCGCGATCGTGGGTGGGGTGGCAATGATAGATACGGGGGTCGCGGCGGACGAGGCCGTGGCGGCAGGGGCAGCTATGGTGATCGCCAAGGGGGTCGTGGGAGGCAAAGCCAGCGCTCTTCATCCTGGGGAGACCGTGGTGATGAGAGGAGAAGTTACTCCTCTGACAACCGCTACGACTCCGACAACCGCTACAACTCTGACAGTCGCTACAACAGTCGCTCCGGGGGGGGCTCTGGTCGGGGTCGATATGAGGTTGATTCGCGCAGCTCGTTTGAGTCATGGTAGGCATCATCTGAACGGTATCAAGAGGATGTGCTTGGCTTCAGCACAACTGTTCTGATTGTTGATGAGTTATGCTGCGGCACCTGTGTTTATTGTGACCTGCTCTAGACCCACCTGACAAATGCATTTTGAGCTCGGTGAATGGCGTTCGTAACGCGAATATTTTGTATTAAAATCCCCTTTTCACCATTGGAGGTGTGAGTGTACCAGTATCATGGGTCTCTGTGACATCTTGTGTCAGGTGTGGCACCACATGGTCTGACGTATGCAGCGTGTGAGCACCAATCAGAATCACTTCTAAGTAGTCATGGAGAGCTCATTTCCCTTGCGATGCTTGCAGGATGAACATGCATTGCTCATATAGTTACTGAGGGTGTGCATGCCGCCGTTGTCCCTGCATGGTCACATGTGCCTTATGAACATCGCTGCGGGATCAGGTGTTTCAACCTGCTTCTGTGCCATGGCTGCTGCCATGACCTGTACTGGGTTATGACAGACCAATTTGCATCAGCCTGGCAATGCCAAGAGCACATGGCAGCAGTCACACCAGTACAGCGACATAGGGTCGTGACTCGTTTTCGCCATATCTTGCATAAGCTCTTTGCATAGGTGTTGGTCTTGTTTCATCAATTACCAATATACCCCACATCGTGTCATGCGAGGGAGGGAGGAAACCATGTGCAAACGCGTTGTCTCACTCAGGACCGTAATACAATGATCACTGAATGATCATTCTGGCAGAAAGAAATATTCAGTTCTTGAGCGCATGGGCCCAGCCAGTGTGCCACGACAGTGAACCGCAGTTGCAGTATGACTCAATGCCGCCATGTCTTGTATATACCTGCCCCCTGGAAAAGGATGAAGTTCTATCGTTTCTCGTGCCTCAAATGGTACCGTCACAGCATCTTCAGCATCTTGTGTATGCCGGCCGAATGGGGCATGGACATGTGCTGGCTTATGAAGTGTTGTGCAGATCAGAGTGGCAAACCACAAATTTGCACTCACGATCACTCTTCACAAAAACTTTACACACACACACACACAAATGGTGGGGAGGGATTTATATTTACTGCCAGCAACATGACCTACAACTGGCTTTTTGGTAGCAATGAGAAACACTCTGTAATACAATCACACATATTGACATCACTTCAAGACATGCATGCTTGGCAGAGCTCTGGGACGTCGTCAGAGTCATGATATCATGCCAGCGCATGTGGGCCAGTGCTGTCATGCACAATCTGGCCTGGCCTCGGCAGAGGCTCCTTGTAATCACATGCTCAAACCACAACGCATAAAACTCAACAAGGTGTGCAGAGACAGCCAAATCGTAGCTGCAGAACCTTCGTTCTAAACCAGGCAGTATTCGCGCTCACCAGGGCGACCACACAGCGTCCACTTCCTCACTCTCATGCCCTGTTTGCTCTGGTGAAAAAGAGAAACCTCCATTTGCAACGCGCTCCCCACCAGCCCATTCCTGTTGGGGACAACCAGGTCCATCAGAAATGGCATTTCGAGGTGATAGGTCCTCTAGCTGGCTGGGAGCCCAGCCAGGATGGACAGCTGATTGCGCTTCATAGTAGGGCCATCCCCCACCACTGCACTCCTCCCAGCTTGCATGGGATGCCCCATAACGTGGCTGCACAGGAGTAGGCGCACTCCAGGAGCTGCCGGGCAAGCTAGGCCAGGCTCCCCCACCCTCAATCCCACCAAACCCGCCGCCCCAGCACGCTCCGGAGACTGACATTGGCGGCAGTGTGGGCCACCGCACCTGCTCCACTCCGCCATCCAACACTCCAAGCACGGACTGGCCTGTGACGGCGGAATGCTCTGCCGGTGGCAAAACACCCCACACTGGACAGGGTGCCTCTGCCAGTCCACCAGCTGCCGAACTCACGTGTATGCCCTCGGCCACCCCCGACCAGCGCTCATCGATGCCATCACTTCGGGAGACAGCCGCGCATGAAGCGCCCCTAAACCTGTGCAGGTGCTCTTGCTGATGATCCGGGCACTCTGCGTCCGCCGCACCCATCAGGCATGGCTCGCGTGCCTCTTGGTACACACCTCCAGACGCCTCACAAGCCGCGGTGATGCATGCCTCCTCGCCATACCACAGCATATCCCGATGCTGGGAGCCACAGGGTTCACTGCCAGCCTGATCCTGGCGAAGGAAGCTCGCCGCGGAAGCACGCGATGGCAGCGGTGTTTCAAAGATGGCCTCCACTCCAGCCACAACCCTCCCTAGCATACCCGAACCTCCCCTGTTTGTCATACCCCATCCACCATTGTCACCAAGACTCTGTGAAACCACAGCGTCCTCAACACCGCATTCCAGCTTCGCCACTGCCGCGGCGGCCGTGTCGTGGACGAGCGGCGTTGTCAGCAGATCCGCGCCATATTGGGCCGGCGCTCTGGCTGTGCGCGTCGCCTCGCCACCCATGCACGCACCGCCGCGAGTTGTCACCGCCGCAGCTGCTCCTGCTGCACGTGGTGATCTGACGCGCGCAGCATCCGTTTGACCATCTAGGACCTCGGCGATCGCCTCCAGGCGGGAGACGGCCTGCGCTGCCGTCGGCCGTGCGTCCGGGTAGTGGTTGACCATGTCAAAGAACACATTGGCGACCTCCACGAATGCCACATTGTTTTTGAACTCTGCCAGCGGGACTGACCCGCGAGAGTACAGCGTACCCTGCTTGACAGCTGCCTCGAACTCACGTACGCTCAAGCTTTCATATGGCTTCTGCGTGCATGCGAGATCTAACATGACAACCCCACATGCAAACATATCTTGTGAAGCCTTGGCTGTGCCTTCGAGACCCAGCTGGAGCTCTGGAGCAATGAATGGTGCACTCCCACCGTCCATCTCGGACAGCTTGCTCCCGATCCTTCGGCTGAAGCCCATGTCTGCTAGCTTCACACCAGCATCATGTGCGGAAATGGCCGTCGTTGCTAGAAGAATGTTGGCGCACTTTATGTCACCGTGGCAATAGCCCTCCTCATGCATGCAGTTGACTGCACGCACAAGCTCAAGAGCAATTTGCACCACTCGGCGCACGGGCATCGGCTGCCTGCGGCTCTTGCCACGGCTCTTGGATCTTTTACATCGGGTGGCTTGTAATCGGTCCTCTAGCGTACCACCTCGGCACAGCTCCAGTACCAGAAGCCGGCCGTCATCAACCTCAGCTTGTAATTCGATAATGTTGGGATGAATGCATGCTTGCAACGCCTCCCGCTCCCGTGCTATTGCCAATTTTGCATCTGTAGTGCAGTTGGCTTGTTTTACAGCACAAGCCTTGCCGCTCAACTGCACCTCGAAAACCTGCAGAAAGCCAAGAGCGTCTGGCACCAGGCTGAGGCAGCATCCTCTGTGGGGCGATGAAGTTTAAATTAATGTCATGTACGTGGAATGACAGACGTCTTTCCTTGGGAGACAGTGCCCTGGCAAGTAGCATTGTAAGTCGAAGGAAAACACGATCCCACAAATTGAGCACACGACATACGCAGTGTACCAGGATATGATATTCGTTGTAGGTTTTATGCAGCACATGAAGCTTTGTACAATTGTGCACTAATTGCCTGCCCAAAGCGACGGGGCAGGGCAAGCCGACAGCGTAAGAAACATGCACGTAATCACCCAACAGAACTCATGATGCGCAGAGACAAATATATCGCCATACTTACATGCGTCGCATTGCTAAGGTCAGTCTTGTCGTACCTTGGCGAATGCACCTTCACCCACCAGACGTGCCGATGCCAAACTCAGAGTGGAGCGCTGCACCACCATCCTGCACACATTAGACGCATCAACGCCGATCACCTTCTCGTTGCCTTCAGTATAGCGCTGCGTGAATCTAGCAGCTTGCGTGGGCGTTGTTAATGCACGTTGAGTAGATAGTGTCGACGTCATCCAAGTCATCGTCCCTGAACAGCGCATTTACAGCACATGGCAAAGGACAAATCTAGACATACACATGTCGGGGCTTTCTTCTTTATGACCGTAACGATGGCTGTCCGAGTATGGCGACTCAGAAATCCAATGTGAACAACAGGCTGTGGCACGGCGGTGCACGGAACCAGCGAGGATAGCTGCGAACCTTTACAGCTGAGCTCGACACCACCAACAGATCTGGTCAGATTATATTTGTTCTGCTGTATGTCAAAGAGACATCCCAAGCCTCACTGAATCATTGATACAACCTGCACGAAAAATGTTGCTCAGTGTTCAGTCTGCACACATTCTTGGATCGAACACAGATACTGCTCAAAGTGAAACGTCCCAACAACCTATTGCTCTACAATGTATCGGCATCTGGAGTTCCGGGAGATGTCGTGCAAAACACTCGGTGTGTCGGCTGAACCTGGTGTGGGTCGTGTGAGAGGACGAACATCCATGCGCAGGCCATTAAACGCTATCTAGCATGGCCACCATTTTCTCAGTTACTGCACGGCCGCGATTGGGGAGGCGTACCATACTAAAGTGCGGTGTGTCGCAGCGGCAAGAATTGACACCAGGTTTACAGGCGGCCGAGTAGATGTCGGCAAATGTGTGACTGTATACACAAAGTAAGCTCACATTCGTCAAATATGGAGGTTAAATGGCCACTTACCGTATTCAGGCGTTGTCTGCGCTCTTGGCGGAACACTCGGATGTATGAAGTACACACATGCACCCATATCCATGAATTCATCCTGCGACAAAGCATGTCGAGTCATCTTGAGGTGCGTGTACGCGGGGGAAGGTGTTTGTGGCTGCCGTTACACACTAAATGCCACGTGGCATATGGGGCCACAAATCCTGCGCGTGGACACCCGCTCGGCCGTTCCTATGATTGACATGTCCCATTCTGAAGGCTCCCCCGACTGGTAGAGCTGTGTGCAGAGGCTTATTGCAGATTGCGATTACTGCACATGGTGTTATGAGGACGCAGGAACGGGGGTCCACACGTGTACGAATTCGAAATGTTGCAACCGTGCATGTCCCTGGAGTTGACTCGTTCAGAAGTTCCTCGCTGATGATCCATTCACACGTTTAATGCACCAATGTTGCCTGGCCATCAGTAAGGGCAGAAATTGATGGCCAGATCGGGGGCGAACGTTACATGGGCAGCTACAATGGAATTTTGAGATCATTGTGGATCTGCACTAATTGAATGGCATTGCTTTCTGCCAGAGACGGGAAAAGAATTGGAATCATTTGAACATAGTGTTTAGAGAACTTAGGCTCAATCCCTTCCCGAACTTCCTCGGACAGCTCTTGCCAGTCTCGCTTGTTTGCTTCAGGCAACATGATAGTGGACACACCACTGCGTCTTGCAGCCAGAGCCTTCTCTTTCACACCACCAATGGGCAGAAGGTGCCCTGATAGCGAAATCTCACCTACACCATCAACAAGCTCAGTTCCCGAATCTGCCTGCGTTTCTAGAACGAAGGAGTTACTGAATTGGCGTGCACACCTGTCATGGCCACGTCGGGAGCAACAGGCACATTGGTTGCTAGGGATAGAAGTGCTGTGACAGCTGTGCACCCGGCCGAAGGCCCATCCTTTGGGGTTGCCCCTTGGGGAACATGCAGATGCACTACTCCCTCCTCAAGCATATTGTTGTCAGGTTGCATCGTCCGGACTAACCTCCGTGCAAATGTCTGTGCTATTGTCATGCTCTCTTTCATCACGTCTCCGAGCTGTCCTGCACCACACACGCCTATATTGGGCACACACAGAAGCAATCCTCGCAGAAGTGAACAAAATACACATATGAAGTGCATGCAGCAGGCGCCCCGGTTGCGTGTGAAACACGTTTGATTCAGTCGTGCACACCTGTAATTGTGAGAGATGGGGTGCCTGATGATGATACCTTATTACTCTCGACATACAGGGTTGAACCCCCCATGGATGTCCAGGCCAATCCCATCACAACCCCTGCTGGAGTGACCTCGTAGAATCGGTCAGAGTCAAATGGAGGCTTTCCAAGGTACTTATCCAAACACTCCTGATCAACAACAATGGGCTCTCCATGATACACGACCCGTTTTCGCATCACAGGTTCCTTTGCCTCTTCTTCTACCTGCAGCTCAGGACTCGTGACGCACGTGCAGGTCTCCCTGCTGAGACAATCAAAAGGACCTAGGAACACACTGAGCTACCTGCGCACCAACCAGGAGTGCACTGCTGTGCCATCTCACCAATCTCCTGTGATCACGCAACAAACGCAATGGCATTGCCACCACAGAACGAAGAGAATCACGCCTTAGCGTCTTTTTCGACATTGGCGGCAGAATCGTCGCTGGGGAGCGAGTCGCTTGAGGATTCTGGAGCAGAAGTGGCGCCGAGCGACCCAGCATCAGAGTGGGTGTCGGATGCTGCTACTGCCGGGCTGCCCTCTGAAGACTTGTCCTCTTCGGGTGGTACCTCCTCTTCAATCCACTGCAAGTAACGTGGGGTGATGCGACACGATGGCAGAGCAGCATCCGGTCTGGTTGGGAGGTCAAGTGTATTCTCAGCTGCGTGTATCAACACATTCAGGTGCTTTTCCCCCAGTAGAGTCACCACATGTTAGCAGTAGATCCTGTTCGCATGATCTATTTTCACCAACCATCGCAGGCACGCTAGCGCAAGCAGAAGGATCAAAGTGTGCTTTATGCTCATCCGTCAGGGCAATCCACGCTGGAAGGATTTGAGCCCTTTCGAAATTTGCTTGCCAGTGTCAAGGTGGAACATCACAAGCAGATGACAGGTTCAGAGTATGTCAACAGATTGTCTCATCAGCCAGCGAGATGAACTGTTGCACACCTCCAGCTTATCCGACACTGCTAATGACATGGCAGCTTTGCGGTACACCTTCTCTAGCTGCTTCTTCAGGTTACGAACACCAGATTCTCGACAATACTGTTGAATCAGGATTTCCAATGCTCCATCTGTAAGTCCGACACTGCTCTCCGGGATAGCACAGTTCCCCCGAACCTCTTTCTCCAGGTACTCCCTTGCAATGTGTGTCTTTTCATGGGCAGTGTAACCGGAGAGCTCGATTACCTGCATACATCGCAGTATGCTATGTGTGAGTGAAAAGAAGGGAGATGGAAGCGGCAAGTGCAAACCCTCGCCACAAAAGCTCCGACTCGGCCCAAAAGCAATGCGTTTGATCCACACTACATCCTGTGGTGAAGCTCAACCTGAACACGGCCACGCACATCCGTCCTGCAGGCAACACAGACACACACGCGATGTTTGCCAACTCAGCCGCAGGAGCTGTGTGTGCCCAGTCCACCATTCTCAGCCCTGCAAAAAATGTACACAAAGGCAACAACTGAGGCCACCTGGACGCAACCATGCTCGATGCACAGTCATGGCATTGCCCATCCATGTAAGCAGCTACAGCACAGAATCAGCCACCGTGTGCATCATCACAAGCTCCACAGCAGCCTGCATGATGGTGCCTGTTTGGATGTGCACAGCGAGCTTTACCAGGTATCTCGGGTTGCACTGTCACAAACGCGCCAATCTCTCCACCATTCAGCAAGCCACGCAACGACAGCGTGGGCCGCACCTCCATCCGGTCGAGCAAGGGCCGGGGGATTGTGTCAAGGACGTTGGCTGTGCAGATGAAGAGGACCTTGGAGAGATCCAGAGGCACATCGAGGTAGTGGTCCCGAAAGGAGTGATTCTGTTCGGGGTCCAACAGCTCGAGCAACGCCGACGCGGGGTCGCCTTGCATGCCCCGCCCGAGCTTGTCAATCTCGTCGATGAGCACCAGCGGATTGCTGCTCTGCAACAGGGCACACACCTCAGCGCGTAATAAAGTGTGAGATGCGCTATGTGCTGCAGCCGAAATACGTGTTGCAAGCGGCAGGCCTGCGTGTGAACCCGTGTGCTGTGCTGTAGCTGAGACGCAGTGGCCCAGGCAGCATGCATGGCTCTGCGCAGGCGGTGAGCTGCAACATTGTCGCCCGATATACAGCAGGTGCGGCGACAGCATGCATGGACCCTGGCACCGCCATGCTCTCAGCGCTGTGAGCTTCCTGCGAACGACTGGAGCTGCATTGCTTGAGAAGGTCTGCAGCAGTGCCTTGCGAGCAGCCATGGGGGCCGAACTCAGGCCCCGTCATTGCATGCATCTTTGCATGTGCACGCTGGCTGCCGCTGTGGCCGTACCGTCAGGCTGATGGGAGATGGGGGTGGCATTCACACAATGCACGTGCATGAGCCTGTGTGGGCACAGTCCCGTGATTCCATCACCACGCAGGCAAAAGGCTACACTGACAGGATGTGGGATGCCGGTTAGGTCATGGCCGGCTCAGACTGGCCAGGGTGGGCAGGCGCGCACGTGAACCTGCTTGAGGCACTGCACGAGCTTGCCCGGCATCGCGCCGACGTACGTGCGGCGGTGACCCTTGATCTCAGCGACATCAGACAGCCCGCCGACTGAGAAGCGGAAGAACTTGCGGCCGAGGGAGTTGGCAATGCTCTTGCCGATCGACGTCTTGCCGACTCCCGGAGGCCCCACCAGGCAGATAATTTTGCCCTGCACGCCACCACCCAGCACCTCAATCACATGCATGAACAGCACCCATGCTGTCATCGTGCAGCTCCAAGACGCTGCACGCAAGGCACTGGCCTGTAAACTTGCCAAAACATTGGTTGTGATGCTTCCGGCAGGCCAGTCACGAGCCTCCACGACACAGTGCGCCCACAGACCGGTAACCTGCCCAAACGACATCAGGAGGGGCGTGCCTGGACAGCGTTATTGAGCTTGCCGACGGCGATGAACTCTAGGATGCCGTCCTTGACGTCCTGCATGCCGTAGTGGTCCTCGTCGAGGCACTGCCGTGCAAACGCGATGTCGAACTTCTCGTCGTTGTAGACACCATACGGCATCGATGTCAGCCAGTCGAGGTAGTTGCGGGACACGTTGTACTCTGACGATGCCGTCTCCAGCACGCGGAGCTTCGCAATCTCCTCCTCCACCGCCTGTTGCACTTCCTCCGGCGCATTCTTCCTACACAAGCGTGCCGCTACATGACTGCAGCGTGTACCTGGCTCGGCCAAATGCTTGAAACGGAGCCATGCACCACCACCACCTGCGGTCGGAAGTCGACGGTGCGGCGCTGTGGGGGTGCCTGGACCCGGGCAGGGGCAGGAGCGCACTTGATCGGCTCGAAGCGGTCAATGAACTTCTGAATGACCTGGCTCTTCTCGTCCTTGGTTATGCCAAGCTCCTTCTGAATGTGCTTCATCTGCTCCATGAGGAAGTAGCGCTTCTGCTCCTTCGTGAACTTCTCCTCGACGCGGCGGCTGATGTCACGCTGCAGCTGCAGCAGCTCCAGCTCCTTCTTCACGATCGCCAGCGCCTTCAGCATGCGCTGTGGCACGACCTCCTCCTCCAGGAACTCCTGCAGGTCGTGCGCCGTGCCGTTCACCAGCGACACCGCCAGGTCGGCGAACCGCGCCAGGTCCTGCAAGCAGCCAACTGTCAATGCCCACTCGTTCGCGTGCCCGCTGCGCCGGCCTATGAAGCAAGGTGCCTGGATCGTGCGATGCTGCTGTGGTGGTGAGGGGCCAGTGCGATTCTGAGATACCGCCTCTGCATGCGTGTATACGCACAGATTCGCCGAGGCCGAGATGAGCCGGAAGTCACCGCGCAAGGGTAGTGATGATACACGGGCTGCAGCTCGACATGCAGCTGTTTGGTTCAGCATGGATGTCTCACTGGAGTATGTGGAGACAGGTCTACGGTTTGTCTGACGGGTGCCATGGCGAGCCGGGTAGCCCGCCGCCATGAGCATGCAGGCTGCATACATGCATGGTAATGCATGTGCATGTCCCTGAACAGAGACAGGGGCGAGATCCAGTACATTCCTTCACCACCCCTGCCTGTGGAGGATAGTGGTCAACACGGCGTGGAGGATGCAATATTCTCAGTTCTATATGGCTGAAGAAACCAGCCAAGCACATAGTAGAGGGGGGGGCAGGCCGGAGGTGCGAGGGGTACCTGGAAGTCACCGGTCCGGACATGCCGCATCTGCTCCAGGTACACTGGTGCTTGCTCAAACACGCTCTTGAGGGCTTGTGTGAGCTCCTGGTGAGTTGCACGGATGTCGGGGTCTTCTTTGTTGTACGGTTCGTCGGGAATTGGGCGACACTGCAGCTTGAGGGGCCCGCGCTGCAGCGTGCTCTGCCTTCGGATGCGGCGCAGAGCTTGGACACCAACATGAGCCTGCACGGGGTAGACACGTGGGAGCGTAGTGCTACTGTGTGGTCAAACACTGATTCAGGTCATGGCGTGCAGCAGCTGTGCAACACAGCAGTGCTGTGAGGAAATGCGCAGGGGTTGGTTGATGCCTGAGCTTGGGGGTGTTGGGCGGTACAAACTGGCCACAAGAAAATACACACCACTTCTTGCCCTTGTTCGTTGACGCCGACACTGAAGCCCTTTATCACTCCCAGAGTACCGACCTCCTCCAGGTGTTCTGCCTCGAGACCATCAAGGGGCTTCAACTGGTCCTCCTGCGACGACGGCTCGTTCTCCATAGCTGCCTTTCGTGGTCCTAGTGTGCGTACAAAGAGCCCAACTCTGACTGTGGCGTTGAGCTGTTCCATCTGCTTGATCTGCTGAATGAGTGGCTGATCGATGATTTTCTCAAAGAGGGGGATACCGCCTGCAACACCATGCGCGCGTTACCGGGATCAGCAGTCATGTGTGTTTGCATGTTCACAAAGTAGGTACTGGTTGCCGCACCTGGTACGAGAGGCTTTCTAATTGGGATGATGAAGAGGTCTTGCAAGGAGGCATCCTTTGAAGGATCCACAAGCACACTTCCTCCATCCCCGGTTTCCTTATCGGACTCCTTATCAAGCACGTTAGGGCATGTGGAAATAAATCTCGCAGCGGTGCGCGGGTTGGCGGCAGTTGTCGTAAGCCATTCGGCAGGTCTCACCGAGCGAGACAAAGCTCTGACGGCAGAAGCAAGCATTGATGTTCAGCAACAGCAGTATATTCTGTAGTTCATTAACTGGTCCGGGATAGCTGTTTATAATCTTGCTAGACGCCTGCCCCAGAGCTTGGGCGAAGACTGTGCGAGAAGACTTCGCGACTGCGGACCAAAGACGTTCGTGGACAGAATACACCAGAAAATATTCTTTATCCGTGATGGTTCGGCAGGCACTGCGAGCAGGCGATGTGCCCAAAGGCCGTGCTGCAGGTCACGCCACTGCACAAAAGAGAGTTCCAGGTCAATGGCGCACAGTGCACCAAAACGCGCTGCAATCAAGGAGGATCATCCTCTACCAGTTCAGAGAGCGTAGCTAGCTGGGAGTGCACTGCAGTTTCGTACCCAGTGCAAATTCAGTCGTGCTTGCGTCGCATCAGCTCTGCGGTCCAGGTGGCCACACGCAAAGGGCATCGTGTCAGACGGAGGGGAGAACGATCACACACGCGCCAAGCAAACATAAATGCAAGGTGGGCTGGGTGTGAAGATTCGTGTTACATGCAAGTTTGACGTCATTGAATGCTTCCAACACAATGAGCTACTTGAAGCCCGTCCGCACAATCAGGACGCAGCTGATCCAGACAAAGGTAAGCACACGATCCTAACGCATCAACATGCTATGAAGAACCAACATACGTTGTCTGTCGCTTCAAACGCGCTTGCCGTGCATTGGCCATGGTTGCCGAAAGCTTCGTTGACGAGTGCAGTGCCTGGACATATACGTAAAACGTCGGGTTGAACCTGCATCCAAGAGCATGCTGTCTTCTATATTATGTGACTACCTTGTCAATCATTCATGTATTCATGCAGCCAGCGTTGACGGTGCCAAGGGGCGGGGAAGCAGAACCGCAAGCACGAGTCACCTATCCAGTGGGCCATCCCGATGGAATAGTTCACTTCATTGGAGGCGCCTTTGTAGGAGCTGCACCGCAAACTTCTTACAAGTGCGCCGACGTTCCGCGATATCTTTTGTTTTGGCGTGTTTACGTTTTTCAACTGGCACAACCATAACATGCTCACGCTTGAAACAGGTACCTGGTCAACAGCATTGCGAAATCAGGCTACACCGTGATTCAGACTCCATACCCCTTTACATTCGCCCATGAAGAACTCGCAATGGACTTGCTCAAGGTGATGTCCTCCATACATATGTGTGCATATGCTTGACTGGGCGTGGGCCGCCATTCAAGGTAAAAGCTTTGCATGACAACCTTAACAACGTGGCTTGTCAAGCGCTTAAAAATTCAATTGTGCAGTCCTACATGTCTTGCATCCAAAACATGAAGGAGATTGGCCTGGAGGATGCCGTGCCAAAGCACGTCCCAACTCATGGGATTGGGCACTCCAACGGTGCCCTAATGCACCTTCTTATTGGATCCCTGGTGCAATCTCCGTACACTTCCAACGTCCTTATGAGCTACAACAACAAGGAGGTGGCAGACGCGATTCCGATCACAGGTGCACCCCTTCCCCAAACCGCACCGACCCATTCCCCATTCACGCATGGCAATGCAACATACAGCCAGCTCCTGCACTTGTAGGCTGTGACAAAAGCTGTGCCGTGAGCAAGGTACTTTTATGTATGGCTGGTGCATTGCTTTCAGTGAATTCACCGAGACACTGATGAAATGGATCAGATACAGGCAACATAGCGTGATTGGTATTGCGTTCCAGCAGACCTCAAGGCAAGCCACCACCTGATATTTTCCTCATGGGCTGTCTAATCACTGTGGGTGTGGTGTCCAATGGCATGCCCCCACCTGTCACACAATAACACAAGCCTGCGGCCTGCATCCTGTCACCAGGGCTGCGCCTGTGCAGATGACACGCATCAGTAGGTATTTGCTGTCTTGGTTAATCATCACCAGAATGCTCCACACGACCCGCATCTCACGCCCTATCCAGGTCACCAGGTCATCCAATTATTGTTTCATGAATGCATGTCTGCAATCCTGCTTCTGCCACCCCCATGTAACGTTTGTTTAGCCTCCTCCCGTGTGGATGTCCCCGGGGGCCTTGAATCAGGATCACCAGCGGTCTCAATGTGCAAGATAAATCAGCATGCCAAGCATTGGCACGGAAGCAACAGTAAGAAAAGATTAGACACCGCAAGGATGATTGTCACAAGTGCGACCATTGCAAACACACACAAACACACACACACACACATACACACACACACACACACACACACACACACACACACACACACACACACACACACACACACACAGACACGCAGACACGCACGCACAGACACACCACATTGCGATGGTACATTGATCAGCACACCGCTTCGCTGCTGCCTTGGGTGCAAGTGCCTAGGCACGATGCTCAGCAGCGGTGGCATGTGGGCTGCTAGCACTGTATCTCAGGCAGTCGAGATGTGCAGGCTTTGTGGAGCGCGCCCGGCCATTCCTGCAGCAGGGCCGGGAGCGGGGCGTCATGCTCTCCAAAGAGGACATCCGCGAGCGCTGCAAGCAGCTGCTTGCCGCCAACTCCCTGCCCGCAGCAGCACTCGGCCTCTCTGGGGATGACCTGGGGCCGTTGCTCTCGCAGCTCAGCTCTTGCCTTGAGGAGGTGCGTACGTCACAGCAAAATCCAGAGTCAACTGCTACCCTTCCGCCCTGTGAGTATTCGGCATGCAAAGGCACGTTTCCTGTGTTTCATAGGTCCAGGGAAGCCACCGTTCCAGGCTGGATCTGGATATTAGTATGCAGACCGCGTCATGCACCGTCCAATGTGATGTAGACACACTGAATGATATATTTCGGAGAACTTGCTTGCTTGGGCAGACCTGGGTAGATCAGTAAAGCTGCATCACAGCTGACGGTGATCTTCGAAGCTGACGTCCATGTTCACATCTGCCACCATGCACGTTGCATATTTTTCCAGAGTTTACTTATGACCACTGTGAAAGCTAGGTGTCCGAAGGGGTACCTGCCCATCTCCAGGTGCATCTCATACACGAGCTTGCGTCGGATGACAGGCACATGTTGGTGCAGATTGAGCTCGGCGCGACCAACTTCAATCCAACGCCACAAGAGTCACGATCACTTATCGCCAGCCGGTACTCTGTACCAAATGCACTGATGATGCGGTTTGAGAGTGACAATATTGACGAGACGCCAGAGATGCTTGACCTTATACGCCGGGAGCAGGGCCGCCAGATACAGGAAGCTGCACTACCTGGGACGCATGTAACGCCATGCTTGGGGCCAGACGAGGAGGTTTTCCAGAAGGGGCTGTCTCTTGGCAACGTGTTGGGTGCCGCTGGGGCTGTGCTGAACTTCCGGGACATGTCACGAACCTGTGACACAATTGACGACTGGCTCCGGAAATTCTGATATTGTTGCTTGGTTACAGAGGCCGATCGTGTGCGAGCTCTGCCTTGTGCGTAGTACTTCACTGATGCAGATTTTTGTAATTAAATTGGCACCTTTCCAAGGATTTGTGATTGACCTGTCCGTAAATCGTGAGTAGCAGGTTGACACTGATGCTCCGATATTGTGTAGAGAGCGGCGCTGAAAAATACTGGGTACACCGACTAGAGCCACAACATGTCTATCAGTGTCTGCAACACTGGATGGTGCACAAGTGGCGACCAGTGCAACTCACACTTGTTCCCCAGGCGATCGTGCCGCTTGTGGATCGGTAAAAGATGATGTGTTTGAACCAACAAGGAAAGTACGGTCACCCTGTCCTTACATTTAACACGTTTGTGCCGGAACCTCATTCAAACACAAGGAATCACGTCGCGTGTGCTTGTTGCTGCGCGCTTACAACCCCATACAGTTGCTGTGTCCGGGATTGTCATTTAGAGAAAAAGTATGGGTGAAAGGAAGGTTCTGAATAAGTGCGGTCCCTGAAATTGTCAATCGGTCGTGTTTGGTTAACCTGTGCTTATGTTCAGTTCCCCCGGGCCTCGATTTTCAAAGCCTGTGCGATCATTCAAGCACAGTCAAACACAATTCTGTATACAGATATTTTCCGCCGGATTTCGATCCGGCGGAGCTGCCACGCGGGCAGCGCGCGAAGGACAATGCCATGAAAGTGCGCATGATGTTGCCCATGACGATCAGGTGCAAGACATGTGGCGAATTCATGTACAAGGGGACAAAGTTTAATTGCAAGAAAGAAGATGTTGTTGGAGAGAACTATCTAGGACTACAGATTTTTCGATTCTACATGCACTGCAGGAAGTGCTCGGCTGAGATAACATACACCACCGATCCACAAAACCATGACTACAAGATGGAGCATGGCGCAACCCGAAATTTTGAGGCAGTCAAGCATGAACAAAGCATTGAAGAAGCGCTGAAGGCGAAACGTGCAGCAGAGGATGAGGACAAGCTGAAGCGAATAGAAAACAAGACTGCGGATGCCAAACGTGAGATGGACATGTTTGAAAAGTTAGATGATATGCTGCATGTAAAGGGGCAGCATGCAGCAGTCAGTACAGAAGCTGCCATTGCCGCTTTGACTGCTAGGGCTGAAGATGAGGCACAGGAAACCGGGATAGGAGATCTGACGGAAGCTGACGAAGAGGCACTGCGATTGATGGTGGAGGGAGGTAAATTCACTAGGCGATTAGATGAGGACGAGGACGTGGACCGGCCACCTGTTGGGGCAATAAAGCGGCTTGCAGCGCCAGTTGCACGCAAACAGGGCGTGAAAGTGCAGCCAGCAGTTAAACGAAGAGAGCCTGACATAGTTTCTGGACCTTCACCGCAGGCAAATGGTAACGCAATGCTCGACGAAGGTGTCGAGAGTGAAGGGTTCAAGCATCTCAAGCATGCAGACACGAGTGGGCAAGACCTGCCTCAGTCAGCCGCTGTTGAGGGGAGGGCGGGGAAGGAAACAAATAGGGCTGCAAACGGGGTAAACACACAAGGGGCACTGGGGCTTGGCACATACAGTAGCAGTTCTGCATCTGATGATGTTTCTTAAATACAGCTCTGCAATCTGCCAGTCCGCTGAAATATGCGGGAATGCAATTGATTGTAAATAGTTGTACCCCACATCGGGGAAACGGTGGCGAGAAGCCTGGCCTGCTTTGTGGATGTGATGAAGCCAGTTGAATCCAATGCATGGTCTCCATGTGCTGAAAATGCCTACACACACGTATCTTTCGGACAAGTCGCGTGAAAAGGCGATCTTTAGCAGCTTGAAGGATGATTAGTATGATGAGCGGGTATTGCAACAGTCTGCATGCCTGCGGTGTCGTACTTTGCTCCCGAAGCGTCAGCTTAGCGTAATGTGCTTGTTACCTTGCGATTTGTGCCCGTATGTCCCCAACATCGCTTTCCCTTTGTATGCCAAGATCTGAATGCTTTATTGGTATATTTGTTAACCCGAATTGCCTGACTTGGCATCGCACGATCATGCACTGGCGGTAATCCAAGGAGTCTGTTGTATAAGGAGATCAAGCGCAAACACACGATCTATGGATGCCGGAAAGCGTATGGTCAGGACCTCCCGATGATCGCTCAGTGTCATGTCAATCGGGTCTTGGCACGGCGATGAAAGGAAGCTTGTGCTCAGAGTTTGTAGAGCAGTCATGCACCTAAAGCTTCCGCGCTCTACGAGTAAAGCTGGTGGTCAATCATAATTTTTTTAACTGTTGCAGGGCAAGGCCGAACTTGCGGCGATAAGAAAGCAGAGGAAGGCGCAGCGGCAGGCTGCCAGTTCACAAGCCACGCCACCAACAGCCGTGCCCCGAAACAATGGCGACCATGTTAAGGCCCCGCTGACGGCAGCATCACCACAGCCTACCGCTACTACATCTCCAGCAGCGGAGAACGGTAGCAAGGCTGCTCCGGATGGAACGCAAGTGTTGAAGGCACCAGTCAGTGCACCATGTGTTGCAGAACTTCCGTCAAACCAGCCACCCAAGCCTGTGGTGCATGGGGCCACATCTAGCGCGCCCCTTCCGAAAGGCTTCTTTGATGACAAGAAAAGTGATGCACTTGCACATGGTGAGCGCTTACGGACAGCAAAGGATGATGCACATGACATGGATGTGTTCCAACGTGAAGTGGAACAGCTAGAGGAACAACGCCTGGGCCTTGAGGCGCAGGAGGCCGAGGTGGCGGCTGAACGATCTGCCGCGCTTGAGGAATTTGAAAGCGGGTGCGAGTGCACAAGCATGCCGTGCGACTGTTCTACGAAGATATACAATGTAACAGCTCATACGGCAGATCTGAACCTATGCTACTATTGACTTACTTGGCCGTCAATCATATGCAGTCAAAAACGAGACCAGCTAGAGTCACTGAAGAAGCGACAGCGGATTGGTGTTTCAGATGAAAGGACCGTTGAACTGGTTCAAACTGCCCTGCAGGCCAAGCCCCTCAACAAGGGACCCGTGACACCCACATTGTCTAATGATGTGAGCAGCAGTGATGATGATTCTGATGACGATCCATTAAATACTGTCAAGTCCGACTGGCGGTCTAAGCGGTAACCCACTGTCCTTAGAGGGAGAATGTTGTGTGATTAAAGAGATATAATCTTCTCAATGCATACGTTACAAATCGTGATATGGGCGGTAAACAGGCGACTTCAGTCGCAGCTGCGTTCAGTGCAGACATGACCGCAACTGGACAGCTGACTTGCAGCCGCAGACAATCGCACGTGTACCTACTCCTTACTAGACTCTGAACAATGAGAATATCGGTTCCCACAAGTATAGCTATGCCGAGCACAAGTCAATCGGCCTGGCGGCTCTGGTGCAATCTGTGGCGCTTGACGAGGAGCACCGACTGTTGTGCGCCCATCAGAAGACTTGTCCCTAAGCCGCCTTCTGCCCCCTGCCATTAAGACCTCTCAGTAGTTGAGTGTCATGTGCCTCAAGATGTTGTCTTCCGCACCGGCAGGTGGGTTGGACAAAAGGATTTGAACTTTTGGTGCGGTGGCGGGTTGTGCCAGGAATGAGAACAGCACATAGATGCCCTCCCAGTTGCCCTTGACCGGATATGCCATACGATGCCTGCCCCTGACCATAGCCTTGACGTCCTGGCAGTTCTCCTGCATGGGGGAAAAGGTTCTCAGCACCCAGTTGCATTAGACTCGCTGGTACATACAAAAGCATACGATGGGACAACGCCATGCCCATAAAAGTAGGTTCAATTTAGCACCGATAGTTCCTTAGGTGTGCAGGTGCATTGTGCACGTGTATTGGCAGATCACATGCGACAGCCACGCAACGGTTGTGTGCAGCGCACCGACAGCAAAAATGACTCGAAGCGGGCCAGCTCTTGATCACGCTCCTCGTCTGTTAGTGTAGGCTTGAGTACAATCAGAGTCTCATACTTTTTCATGTCTGTCGTTTGTGGTACGCTGAGGGGAGCTGCTTCGGCCGCCCACGCAATCGGGGCTCGCGCCTGGCATGCCCCCCTTGCAGATAGCAGCGGCGATGTGACTGCAACACTAAAACTCGTCTTCCTTTGCATGGCAGGGAGTGCGCCTGCTAGGGGCGTGCAGAGAACACGCTTGGAACACAACATTTTCACCCGCGTACTCTGAGTCAGTACAACACCCGCTTGACTAAGGACTGGACCAGATCGTGTAATGATGGCTATTTGATCGTTAAACATGCTGATGTTGTAGCGCGGGGCACGGTGCATTCTAGGGCGCTGACAAGCACAAGCGGCAGCACGTGTTAGTTCGTGCTGCTCACCCCGAAAGCTCGAGGGCATGCATTCGGAAACCGTGATGGCTGGGCGAATTCTGTGGCTGTTCACTAAACGCCACCATGCCACTCAGTGGACGTTAAATAAATATCAGGACAACCAGAGAGTTGATGAGAAACCTCAATACGCGGTCGCAGTTCACGTGGTTTGTTGCTGATGTCCGAAGCTTTTCCGGGCTTGGTAGAAACTGTATCTGCTCTTGAATTGGTAGCTGTTACAACACACTAGTGTCCACAATTGCAGCAGTAAGATCGCACATGTGAACCCGGGATAATATATGCTTGGATGGCTCGACTGTGTTTCATGCTGTACACAGCCTCTCCACAACTGGATTCCGCATGAGATTCTAAACGGCTTCCAAGTACGTGTGGATGTCACGAGCTGCTGCAAGCGATATCCCTCCAGGTGTGAGCGAACTTAGCTACATACTGAACTACAGACACCTGATACAACGTTGTGAGTGGGGCATGGCGTTACGCTGCAATCGTGCAGTCAAAGTGTCATATACTCTCTCTGAAAGCATTAAACAACTCTCCAAGCCTCCGGAGTTCACTCCATTCGTGAAACGGTGCGATCTTTGTTGCCCTTGCACTGCAAAAGTGCAATGCCAGGGCTGCTTGCATCGTTCTGTGAGCAACAGCTGAAGACCTTTTGATACTGAAACTGCCCCAGAATCGCATTAAAACGTTCAGTGCTTCTTTATGTCCATACTAGGGATGCACCTGCAGCATCACTCAAGGTGGCGTGCTCCTACCGTGGCAGTACCACATAGGGTCCGATTCTAACAGAAAGGAATAGTGAGGTTGCAACAGATGACCTGCTTGCGTTTCGTGAAATTTGTCTCGTAATCATCTAGCTGTTCCTGTGGTGGCCTAGCAAGTCATGCTGGCAAGTTCAGGTGTCATACTTTGATGTTGCCCACCATGTCGGAGAAACAGTCAACTCGACTGACAAAAACAGAAACCACATACATCCTCATATCTCTCGTAATATAAGCATGACCTATGCCTGCTCGACTGCAGGCCAGATTGGCACGCTGCTCAGCTCCTGCTTGTGATTGTTACCGTCGGTGGTGCGCTACAATCGTTGTTGCCTTCATGGCCTACATGAATCTACAAGCTTTCACATGATCGAATTTGAAGGCCTCGCTCTGGGTTGCAGTATATGCGGCCTCCTGGTGCACAGATGAAGTCGCTCTTGTGGTCAGGCACCACCGGCTGGAGACATTTGATAAGGTACAGTAGCGAGTAAGGAGTCGTGGTTTTCCAGCGGTACACGCTTCAAAGCTGTAGTACCAGTATGGATGGCCCTCATCCTCGTATCGCTGACTCTGCTGCGTTGCATGTAGCGGAGGATCATGATGCTGTTTCGGGACGAGCGAGTGCGCATGCTGGCAGCCGAATCACATGCGCACATGACCAGCACCCAGGTGAACGAAGTGTCTAAAGTGTGTACCCTTGCTTCATCCCACAGGGCCATGGATGCACCTGTGTCTGTTGCGAAGCCTGTGTACACATTCGGTGGCGGGGCTGCATCAGTCCAGCAATTAAAGCAGCCAGAAACGAGCTTGCATGACAGACATATTGCAGTTGAGGAAGGAGCTAGAACAAGTTCAGCAGGAGTTATTAGGCATCAAGGTCAAGCTGGCTTCATTGAGACAGAAGAGCCAGCACAGTCACGCCCCACGTTTGGTGCATGTGTTTCACGGCTGGGTGCCCAAGGTGGACTGGGCTGGGTGAAAGGTTTGCCCGGCCATTGTTGCTATGCCTCAAGAGCCATGTTGGGTAGAACCCCGTTTTTAGCAGCCTTTAGTCGGTGGTGATCCTTGACACGTGGAAAAACCAACGGTGCCGTGGGAATGTTGGCAGAGCTGTTCACAAGGCCATGTACAATGTGTATGCTAGGCAGTTGCAACTTTACTCGCGACTCTCTTTGTAATGTTACAAAAGAGGTCACGTATATATAAACGTACATAGCCGTAAGGGTATTGTATTCCTATCGACCTTCACCGCAGTACCTTCAACCATTGGGTCGTGCCGCCACTTGTCCACTGTACACGGACTGATGTGCATAAGACTCCCACCCCATACATCCCATGACACTTGATCTGCTTGGATGTAAGGTGTCTGGGTATCATAACATGGTAGACCTTTCTCTGACTTGGCATGGGCAGCACTGATGACAACGTTGATCGTGGACGAGTGGACAATTTTCGGTCTTGTATATATTTGATGCAGATGCAGAGGGGAAAGGTGGGTTGTAGACCACCTCGACGTGGTATACCTGTATGTAGAAAACCGGTGACCCAAGCGCCAGATGTGCAAACCATCCACGGGCCTTTCACATAAGCACACTTCACACGCACAGTTAGGTTTGATGCCATCGGTGTATGGGGAGGGGTCAAGCGGGTCAATGTAGGCATGTGTTGTTTGGCTTGCTGGGCGACATCTTCTTGATGAGATGATGGTCGAGTTTGTGTGACAATGCGCCTTGTTTGCTGGCTGACTCATGCATTACCCCTTGGCGATACCAGCTGGATACCAGCTGTCGTGTAGCACTTCACATGCGCATCCATTCTGAGTAAAGTAGGTAGATAGGCGCAACAGTCTGCTGCACACTGCCCTTGCCTCGGCGCTCGTGTCAAATGGAGAATAAAGCAAGAGCCTGGCACCACCAAGGCTGGTTATTCCCGTGTAGTAAGAGGACCCTGATGCATGCCACATGCATTCCTGCACAGTGTGAGCATCATCCAGTATAAGGGCGCAAGCTTTTCAGACAATGGCTGGAGCTGAAACTCTACCCCTGAGAAGAATAGACTTATAACCACGGCCACTGTGGTCGCAGCTGACCTGGCACGTACCCCGCGCTGCCATCTGCAAATGCCGCTGACCTGCCTGCCACCACCCTGACCTCCTGACCGCCGTCCCACACCACTCCCTCGCTGTGTCAAATGGGCGGCTGAGCTATGCACAAGCGGCCGCAACCATCGCACGCGGTCGGCGCAGGGCCACCCGATGTCCTGTCGACAATGCCGTCATCCATGCAGGCATCTGTGTGTAGCATTTTGTCAGCGGGGTGGAGGTCGTGGCTCATGGACTGAGGGCCGTCTCCCCGGCGATGGGCGCCTACGTAAATGCCGCCGACAGGCAACTACGACGCGTGATCACAGTGCATGACCCTGTGGCCGTTGGCTCCTCCTGAGGGACTCGCTCAGAACCCTACACTGACGCCGCCTCTCCTGTTGTCCACCCAACTACGTTGTTGCGGTCGTCACATCTCCAACATAACTACCGCTTCTCGTACGCACTCCAACTTACCGCAGTGCTTGTTCGCTGTGTGATGCCCAAGGACGTGACCTACTCATTGATCTCATTACTAACACCCCGTGGAGTACCGGTTCCACCACCTTGAACACATCATCTAATCGTGTGCATGCGTCACACAGCAAGCTGGTACCCCTGGAATCCAGCGCCTGCGCCTCGCAGTCTTACATGCCACCGTTGCGGCTCCTGACGCACGGGCTGTCATCGACCGCGAGCTCCCGGACAGCGGTGCCTGTAGTGATGGTGCAACAGCGTATCCACTTCCACCTTGACTCTGTCTTCATGCTTGAGGGTGCACCATCACCAGAGTGTGATTCTGTCGCCTCTGCGCCCCCCTCGCCACTGCCTCACTTGTTTCGCTGTCTGTGCGCGTCGCCACCTATCTTGGTTCCGTCCCTGCTTCCCCAGACGCGTGGACTGCTGGTTGTATGTGCGGTTTCCGCCTCCCAGACCGGTCACTAGTGCGGACGTGGCTCACTGGATCTGCGCCTCACCCGCGTTCAATTACCGGTCAATTACCCCCCCGGTTCAATTACCCCCCCGGTTCAATTACCCCCCGGCGTGTCAATTACCCCCCGGCGTGTGACAAACCATGGATGTGGTGTTCCCGTCCTCTGCCACCGCATCCCCCCCCCCCAGCTCCTACCCCCAGGGTCTCTGTAGCCGGTGGTCGCCTGGGTTGACGTATGTATGTATGATTACATCGCCGTATCCATAAGGACATTGTCGTGATTGCAGAGCTCTGCCTGCATGGGATATTTCACGCTGCTGCGGCTGCATGGTCTGCTTGCACTCCAATGCATGAGCACCTTGACTACCCGCAGGCAGGCGTTGCGTTGCTTGGGTGGAGATATCGCGGGAGTTGACCGCTTGGTGTCCTGCACGCCGCCTGTTGCATTGCACTCCAGTCTCAGCAGCCACTATTCCGGGCTAGACCAGGACTGCGCAAGTCGCTTATATCCGCATGAGCTACGATGTTGCTGTGCTGCGCCGCTATTAACTTAGCCGAGTCATTCAAAGAAAGGTACAACGGGAAGCACTCAGTACGGCCCAATCGTAGCAGAGGACGACCATATAACTCATGGATCCAACAGATTCATAACTCATGGATGATTCAATGGACGGGATGGCTCACGGAGAAGCCGCGCACACGCTGTCCATCGAAGTGCGGGACGGGTTGATTTATGTGGGAGATCAGCAGCTCCGTGACGATGAGGTACAGCGCAGTACATTGCTGAAGGAGCTGCTGGATAGCGCAGGCTCTACATCTGTCCCTCTGTCAGATGACCTGTTCAATAGATGGCGACAGTTTGTCAAGGCAGAGATGGAACAGCGGCCTCTCGATCCTGAGCCCCGCTTGCAAAAGAATCAGCTCGCCCATGCCACATTGGATGACAAAGCTGCCATTTTGGAGGTGCGCTCAATCTATTGAACGCTCACTCTATTGAACCGAGCTTGCCGTCTGATCAGAGTTTGGCACAGTTCCTGTTCAGCCCAGTCCTACTCTATTGCACTGTACTTTCTGACGCCATCATCAGAATGCAGGCTGCTGATGTCCTCATCGACGATACGACGGTCTCTGCTGCAGCCAAGGCAATCTCGCATAATCTTACTACTGATGAGGCAGTGCTGGTGCGCTCCACCTCGAAATCTCCCCGCCACAGGAATTGCACGCAGCTTGGTATATCTGGCACCATTCACATGCCCACTTTGTCTGCAGGCACTCCTGGACTCCTTCACCCCCACCCGCACGATGCAAGTCCTCCGCGCCGCGCCAGTCACTCTATCCCGCCTGCTCAGATCACTGCCACCACCACTCCACCCACTCATCATCGAATCGCAGATTGACTCCGCAAGCCTCGTGATTGACACCGAGCTGCTCCCAACCTTCTGTCGCCCGCCCCCAGGCCTGTCAGCCCTCACCTTCCTCACGGCCCTTTCCCTTCCCGACACGGATGCCGCTGCGTGCGATCCCGCACTGCTAACGGCTGCATTGGAGCCGCTGATCGCCCTCGTACACCTCAACCTCCACGCCATCGGTCTCACCGCCGGCAGTGCCCCCATTCTGGCCAGCGCCATCTCCGGCCTTACGACTCTCCAACACCTCGATCTGTCCTCCAACATGATCCTGCGAACCGGTTTGGACACCATGCTCCCCGGCCTAGGGCCACTCACCAACATGACCTTCCTCTCCCTTGCGACCAATAGCATCATGTGCGCAAGGCCCACCGTCCATACCATCCTCAGCACCCTCACGCAGCTCAAGGTCCTGGACATGTGTTCCAATTCTGCCCTGCGGCGTGATGAGGGTTCAGAAGCTGCGGCGCAAAAATCAGGCAACACAGCGGCACCCGAGGTCTTTGGGCCACTGCCACCACTGCAAGAGCTACTTCTCAGCAGTGAGGGCCTTGATTCAGTTGATATCACCTCGTTCGTCGCGCCCCTGCTGCAGTGTGTTGCGCCGACACTCACGCGGCTCCACCTCAGCGACAATTCCATCATGTTTGCAGCCCAGCCACTCTGTTCCGCGATGGCACAGATGACAAATCTCCGCGACCTGGACGTTCGCGGCTGTGGGTTCACCGTGGCCGACGTGCTCAGCATGCTGGAGAGCCTCGCCGCGGCAAGGTCCCCAGGAATCACGGCGGCTGGTGAGAGTGCGGATCAGGAGGCGGCGCTGCTGCTGCAGAGCCTGAGCATCGGCGAACTGGACACAAGGCCGACTGACAACGATGCAGATGTGATCTTGCGCATGGGGCGCGTCATATCGCGGTGTACTGCGCTCCAGCACCTGGACGTGACCGGCGTTGACATCCCGCTGCACCCAGACTTGCTCCCAATCCAGCACCTGACCGGCCTCACCAGCCTGGACATCTCGCAGAACATGATGACGGGGGAGTTTGTGGAGTCGCTGACGGTGCTGCAGCAGCTGCTGAGCCTGAAGGCCAGCGGGATGATGGATGAACCGCCCGGTGCCGGGTTCATGGCTGCGCTGGCGCTGTTCACAGCGCTGACGGAGCTGGACTTGTCAGAGAATGGCATAGATGATGTTGCCAGCTTTTTGGCCGCGCTTCGTGAGCTCACAGCGCTGCAGATGCTCGACCTGGCCACCAACGACCTGCTGATGGGTGACACGGGCCTGCCAGCGGCGCTCGAGCTGTTGTCGTCGCTGAAGTCTCTGTCGCTGAGCTGCAACCCCGTTTGCGAGGCCGTCGCTGGGCAGCTCGCGCAGTCGCTGGCGAAGCTGACCGGGCTGACAGATTTGATTCTGGACTCGATGTGTGACAAGGAGGGTGCGGCCCGTGCCCTCGGCGCGTGCTTGCCGGCGCTGACGGGCCTGGTCACGCTGGCGCTGGATGAAAACAGGTTGCCGGACGCTGCACAGCCGCTGTTGGCGACCGTGGTGCGGCGAATGCGCGGCATGCGTGAGCTCGACCTCTCTGGCATCGGCCTCAAGGGCCGCCACATGGAGCTCATGGCCAAGACGATTGAGGACCTGCCACGGCTGTCAGTTCTGAGCATGGGTGGTAATTCCCTGCCCGAGGCAGCTGCAAGTGCTCTTGGCAAGGCAGTCGCAGATCTGGACCTGCTGCGGGAGCTTGACCTGCAGAGCTGTCGTCTCGGCCACAGAGGGCTGACAGCTCTGGCGCCATGGATCCGCAAGTTCAAAGTCCTGCAGGCGGTGAATCTTGGCGAGATTGGCACCCATGAGGATAAGCCGATCCCGGGGCACGGGTGGGCGGCGGTGTGTGATGCTCTGGCGACGCTGCCGGGGCTGCGGGAGCTCGAGCTCATGGGCAACATGTTCACGCGACCACTCGTGACTGGGCATATTGCGCCATACCTGAGTCGCATGACGTCGCTGCAGATGCTGGATGTGGAGAGCTGTGGCATGAATGCCAACACGGTGGCTGCGTGGATGGAAGCTATTGCCCCATTGACGGGGCTGAACTCGTTAACCATTGGGGGCAACACACTTCCAGCCAACATCGGTGAGTTGATTGCACAGCTGCCTTTGCTGGAAGACATCTCATTGTGTGATTGTGGGCTCTCTGACAACGATCTAAAAGTGCTGTGTGAAGGCCTGTCGCAGCTGCAGGGCCTCCGGATGGTCTCGCTGTCCATGAATGATGTGAGCAATGACGCAGTTACAAGAGCCGCCCAGGTGCTGCCACGTGCTGTGATCGAATTCGAGCAGGATTTAAGTGAACCTGACGTTGTGTCTGTGGATGACGAGTCCGATGATGATGATGATTCCGATACGTCAGACAGTGACAGCTCTGCAGAAGTCAGCTAGTCATGTAGCACGTGCCAGCGAGACTCAGCTAGAGTGTTATGGGATGCAGTTCTGTTCTGATTTAGAGAGGTGTCGTGCTGGGCCCGTGGATAGAGTGCAAAGGCCAAGATACAGATGCATTACATGCAATTCTTCCCCTAATTTGCGTCTACCTGTAACATTGAGTTGAAGTACGACCTTCTTGGAATTCGGTTGAGTGTACACGTTGCATCGCCTTAAAAATGCCATCAGCTGATTTCGGATACTGCAGCATGCGATGGAACCAATGATATTACAAAGTGACAACGCATACATAGCAGGGCACAACATTCCACACTCGAAGAAATTCAAATGGTCAGTGTGTTCATGCACGTTGTTGCTGGAGCAACGGCCTTTCATCACTCTTGCTCACCACGAACTTGGATGGTTCAATGGTGACATTCTTTGTACAATTGTTCGTCTTGTAGATGCCAACTAGGTGGTCAGCCAGCTCGAACATGTGGTTTCGAAGGCTTATTACGACGAACTGTGCATGCCTGCATTCAAAACAACATGAGGGGCACTTCATTCATGGCACAAGGGCACGTAACAACACCACGTACAACGCACTTTGTTTGTTCCTTGACATAGTGAGCCACAATGGAAACATTCTTAAAGTCAAGCGCGGCATCAATTTCATCCATGAAGTACAGCGGTGTAGGCTTGAAATGGTGAAGGGCAAAGACCAGGGCAAGTGAACTCAGTGTCTTCTCACCACCCGACAGTTGGGTAATGTTCTTCCAGCTCTTCTTAGGGGGCCTGACGCTGAAAATGATACCCTGCATGGATATCAGCTCTGGTCAGACTTGCTGGCCTGCAACACGCCGGGCCAATTTTCGTTTCACCTTCATCACACGTGTTCACACCTCAGCGAACGGGTCCATGGAGTCCACCATTTCAAGCTCAGCATTACCACCATTGGTTATCATTTCATACATATCCTTCAGCTGGTCACTGATGATCTTGAACCCTGAAGAGAATTCATCTTGTCGACGCTTCCGGAGACCCTCATATTCATTCCTGGCCACGTTTCTCTCTTCAGCAACACGGTCCAGCTCTTCTTTGCGCTCGTTGTATTCACGATCCTTTTCCACAAACTTCTCTATCGCTGTCAGGTCGACGTCCTTCTGTAGCTTGTGCATGTCACCTTCCAGCGTTGTGCATCTGCAGTACACATAGTGTATTCCTTGGCCATTGTAAGTCACAAGCTGAATCTACCAAATGATGCACGGCGTCAGGCCAGCATGACATGTTCTACACTAGCTGAAGTAGCTGATGAACAGTTCTTCTGTGAAGGAACACGCAGACAGGGATATATGCATGCAATGTGCATTTCGGAAAGCACCTAAACTCTAGTTCCTTTGCATCATCATCTGTCATCAGTGCAACCTCCTCACTAGATGGCAGATCGGGCTGCTGGCCATCTGGAAGCATTTGTGCAAGGTTTTCGCTGCAGGCGGCTACTTTGTTCTCGAACTCCTGTGCCTTCGCTGCCTCCGTTTCTGCAGCTGCTGTCTGCTCTGATAACGCTTCGGAGAGATTAGCTTGGACGTCCTTTATCCGGCCAAGACCTTTTTTCACTTGGTTTACCTACAGGAGGTCTGAGGTTGAAATACCTACATAACTCTGCTGGATGCGATTCGTGCAACACCGCCTGCCCACACTGGTCACATCTCAACCAACATCTGACATCGTCTTGAACAACGCTACGACAACTGCACCTTCAACACAGTACAGCTCATTGAAACATCATGAAACCACAACAGGGCGTTTGGATCGAAACATGCTGTATCTCAGAGCCTGACATTCCAGCGTGAACCCACACAAGATGGTGATTCATGCAAACCGCCAGGAGCCCTGTTAGCAGCTAACCTCAGCCATTTTTTCTTCCAGCTCCGCCTTGACGTCCTTGATCTCCTTCTGCAATTCAGCTTGCTCTTTCTTCAGCTCCTCTACCTGGGCGCCAGTGCCGTCTTTACCTTCCAACAGAGCCTGCAGATCCCTGGCAAAGCCCTCTAGCTCATGCTCTTTCTTTTGCACTTCCGATGATAGCTTCTTCAGGCTCTTCTGAGCTGTTGCAATCAGAGTCTTTTGCTTTGCAACTAGCTGTTCCGCCTCCTTAAGATCCTTCACAGAGCACAACCTGTCACTTTCCATGCCGGCGCTTGGCAGATGCTGATGACCACACACGAAAAGCCGAGTAGCAGGTGAATCCTGATTCAATTGTGTTTGCCTACGATGTCTTTCCGAATCAATCTTTTCACGATTTTTCAAACCAAGTACTCAATCCACTATTGCATGAGGACATACCTGCTTCAGAGTGTCCACCCTGTCTTTCTGCAGTCGCATGGGTTCCCCGCCAACGCCATCCAGCTCAGCCTGTACATCAATGACCCGCTGCTCAGCTCCAGCAGCATCTTGCTTCACTTTTTCCAGCTCAGCGTCCTTCTTCGCAATCGCCCCTTCCAACTTAGCGATTTCTGCTTCAGCTGCTGCATCCCCCTGCAGCAGTGCAAGCACCTGTAATAGGAAGCTGTCCAATGAACAGCTCGCAGGTCTCGAGTATGCAACACAACTTCCAATGCACATTCGCATCAGCTCATCCCTGGCACACACCGCCATAGAAGAGTCCATCTGTGTCAGCTGATGCTTCAGCTCCTTGCACTTGCGTGTTCCAGACTCAACGGCAAGACAGCTCTTCTGGAACTCCATCGCCGCTTTCTCCTGCGCCTTGGAAGCAGCCGTTGCACGCTCAGCATTCTCCATCGCAGCATGCCGAAACTCCTGCAACTCCTTCTCCAGCCGTTGCAGCCGCTCCTCTGCTGCAGCAAGCTCTGCACGAGACTTTGTTGGATCTGCCACAACGGGGGCCGCAGTCCCCAGCCGAATCTTGCCCCGCGTGACACGTGACCCTCCGCCACTCATCGTTCCATTCTCTGCCACAAGCTCCCCCTGAATGCATGCAACAATCCTGTGCGAGAACGATTGTTTCGCCAGGTGTCGGGTACATACTTCTGATAGCTTGTGCAGCAGACCTGCAGCCACGGTCATTGCGGAAACAGGTTCGTGCCTGCATTGTGACGACTCTAGAGAAGCGTGGATCCTGGCTCCCGTGGCCAATTCGAGACGCCTGGTCGATGTCATTCGCCACCAGTGTGTGCCTGAAGGCATAGAAAAAAGCTGGCCTGAGCTCTTTCCGACTGCATTTGACAAGATCGAACAGCCGTGGGATGCCCTCAGGTGTCTGCACTCGCGTGTCCATCTCTCGCGCGAGGTGCGCCTGTTTCTCAAGGATCAGAAACGTCGCAACCCCCAGGTCATGCTTTCGCAGGTGCTCAACGCACTGCTGCGCGTGGACGGTCGTATCCACGACCAGGTTGTCGAGTGCCCCAGTGGCGTTTGACGCCGCCGCATCGTACTTCTTGTCAATGCTGCCCAGGTCACCCAGCCTGCCAAACAGGCCCTGCACATTGCCTGTGCATTAACAGAGGCTCTGCACAAGATGGATTGACCACAAGAACCTCATCTGTCATAAACTTGCACATACAAGTGGCTGCCTCACACAAGCTACCACAACACGATTTCACAGCAAAGCAGCCAAGCTGTGTGTCAGAGACACATAGGAGAGTCCCGCACCTTGAGCTGGCCACGATCCTGCGCCTCCAGGAGGCCCTGCAAAGCTCGACCCTTGTTGCGAACCTCATCCAACGCAGCAGCTAGGCCCATCTGCACGCCCTTTGCATCAGCCACAGCCTGCTCCGCTGTAGCCATGTTCTTCTGAGCCTCTTTTGTCAAAGTCTTGGCGTTCTCCGCTTGCTCCCCGTGCATGGCCTGTTGGTTCTCCAGCTCAGACACACGTGCCTGCTCAACCTGGAGCTCCTTTATCGAGCTGTCAAGATCTGCAGCCACCTCATCTCGCCGGGTGGTGGCTGCAGAGGCCTGCTTGCGCAGGAGGTCAGCCTGCGTCCCTGCAAGTTGCCGCTCGTTGCCGATGGCCTGCATCTTCTCATGCCATGGAGCGAGCGCAGTCCTAGCCTTGGTCAAGCGTGCTTGAACCTCTTTCACCTGCGCGCAGCTGCGTCCTGCCTGACAGCTTGACGACATTTTACCACCCCGACGCCACACACAGCGTGCCACAGACAGTGTCGATGAAACGGGGAAAAAAGCGTTATCACCCACATGCATACACATGGCACAAGCATGTATCATGCAGAATGGCAGTGCTGTTGTGGCCAGCACACCTCACCCTGCACGTCCTGCTGCATGTCTACCAACTCTTTAGTTGCCTCCTCCAGATCCACTCCCAGCTCCTTTACTACTGCCTCTGCTTCAGGGAGTTCCTCTGTTGCTGTCGAGAGCTGCTGCTGTTGTCCTTCCTCCTTGGTCTTGTTTGCCTTGATCACGGATTTCGCCGCAGTGAGCTTCTTCTGCACATGCCCCATTCCCACATGAAACCTGCCGCCTTCCAAGGTCACATTATGAACTGCAGCAGGATGTGCAAGGAGTGATCTTCCTTTGTGATCTTATTCAGGAACGATGCTGCACCTGCAGATGTTGCTCCCTCTCCTTGACTGTTGTCGCCTCACGCTCAAGCTCTTTGACTTTCTTTGCAGCGTCCTCATACTGCTTGATCAGGGATACTTTGGCCTTCTCAGAACTCTGGGCGTCCGACTGCAAAACCCACAGCTTGTGAGTAAAAAGGTTTTGCAGCCGAGCACTTCATCACCCTGGTGCGTGCTACAGCCCTGCACAGCTGGGCCAATGATGGTACCAGCACATCAAGCTTTGCAGCTACTGCCATTCCAGAAGCATGCCTTGAGCTTAGCGAAATCTTTCTCATACTCTGCTGCCTTAGCATTCTCATGCTCAAGCTTTTTGTGCACTTCTTCGATTTGAGATTGCACTTGTTCCACGTTCAGCTCACACATGTGCTTGTAGCGCATCTGTATCTGTATTGTGCCCTCAAGGAATGCGATTTCCATGCTCCTGTACTTGTCAGCAAGTTTCTTGCTTTCCTCCAGCTGATCCCGACTCTTCTCTACACGACAGGCACTTTGTATAATAATGTTTGTCAAATCTCATTGTGCTCCATCTAGTTTTCAAGCCTTTACATGCATGGTGCAAGGCTGGCTGGGACTCAATGGTTTACCTGCTGTTTTTACCCTCTGAATCTGCTTCTGCTTGTCCTCTGTCAAAGCTTCAAGCTTTGCGCTGGCCTCTGTGATTGGCTCAATAAACTGGTTAGTCCCTATGATATCTTCAAGATACTCTAGGAGACCTGTATCTCCTTCCTTCTCTGCCTTTGGTGCCATCAAAGAAATTTGCTCCACTTCCCCCTACAGCACCACGCTTCTTATTAGTTCTATTCAAGACAGCAGTACAGGCGACGCACACAATAAGGCAGATTCATGCTACGTTCGGAGATATCCGTGCATAAAGCCGCACCTGAAGGATGAGAAATCGGTTGTTGTTCAAATCAACACCCTTTGCTTTAAGCAACGTCGTCACCTCGGTAAAAGAGCTTTTTTTATCGTTTACGAAATACTCAGAAGTATTGTTTTTCTGAGCTGTGCGTGTGACAACAAGGTTTGATCCTTCAACTTTCTCGTACTCATCTGGGCCCTTCAAAGACAGGAAACAGTTAGCGGTTGCCGAAAAGGAAGCGGACAGAGTGATCACTAAATGCGCACCGTATCAATAACTTCTTCGAAAAACACGGAAACTCGTGCAAGCTTGAGATTCTGGTGGTCGGTGGAGTTGTGGATCAATTCTGACACCTTGCTCAGCCTCAACTGCATGCCGTTCCACAAACTTGGCGTAGTTGAAATGAAAGCGTGGGCAGTAAAACGTACAAATCTCGCACTGATGAGCTCAAATAGACACGCAATCGCGTAGAAAGCCTTGCACATCGGAACTCAGTAGTCTGTCGGGGGCAGACCTGCTTAGCACGCTTGCCGAAGACGAACAACATTGCATCGATGACGTTAGATTTTCCACTCCCATTTGGCCCGACGATAGCTGAGAGGGACTGCACCACTGAAACTCGTGTATCACAGCGATCACGGAGAGGCTGTGCAGAGGCCGTGCAGAGGCTCTTATCCTGCGCACCTTATGAAAGGGGCCAATCTGTTGTACTCCAGCGTACGACTTGAAATTTTCAAGTTCTAATCTTGCAATGACAAGCCGCGGTCGCCCTGCACCTGCAGGTGCGTCTGGATCTGCCATGGTAACAACTCAGGTCACGGTAGGAACGGCCATATAATTAGCAATTGGTGCACCACGTAGACGAGCCCAACGTTGCACTGTTACTCGTCTCGATAACGTTGAAGGATGATCGCAACACTGTCAGCATTGCAGAGACGCTTCGCTCTCGAACCTGATGTAAGTCGCGATATCCCGGTGAATGCATGGCGGCCTTGCCATCTCGCATGTCCGCATGTCGACGACCGGGCATGGTCTGGGAAGCGGCCCCGCACGAGCCTCTACTGATGTGCAGGCGACGAAGCTGCCCAGACAATACAAGTGCCTAGTCAATACCAGGTAGTATCCATCTGTCATCTTGAACCAAGAGGACGACAGTTGTATTTTGTTCGTTTGTCACCTTTCTTTAGCTCCACCATCGCGCTGCGCACACACTCACGAATTAGAATCTGGGCAGCCAAGTTAGAGTTGTAGACATTACTGCATCAGCTATTACAGGAGCTAATGCATTGTAGAACTGTCCAGAACATGCCATCACTTCACCCCTGCGGCTCGCGGAGGCACAGCCCCGCCGGGTGGCGTTTGCGTCATCGCGACTATGCCAGTGCAGCGAGATCAAGAACAAGAGCGCCACGATGCTACAATCAGTTCTATCGTAGACAAGATTCATCGCAGCTAGATCAAATGCTAGACCGCCTTCGAAGCGGAGCCGCAGGTGCCAGCTGCCGCTTGTCTGCAACGTTCGGGATGCCACTGCACGCAATGATCAACACCCCCCAACGACATCCACATGTAAAATTTTCACTCATTTTGCTGGCTGTTGTGCCTGCCATGATGACCGGTTTGAACCGATGTAATTTTCTGCGTCGCTGGCTCAGCATTGGCGAGAGTCGGTTACGCGTGTCACTGCCGTTGTCAACTTATTTCAACCTGGACGTCACTATGCAGATATTGCTCCCCAGCAGCCCCGAAGCGTTTACCTTGTGGGCACAGGACCGGGAGATCCCGGTCTATTGACACTACATGCAGTCCAGTTGCTTCAGAATGCAGATGTGATTCTGTACGACAGGTGTGCGTCTGAATTACAACATTACCCTGTTTTTTTTATGTATGTGCTCGAAACTCGTCTTGTAAGCGGGCACTATCTATGGTCATCACATGGCCATGTGCCCATGGATGATTTGGATTAGTGCCCACTTGCAGGTTAGTGTCCGAAGACATCCTTCGCATGGCGGGTCCCAGTGCTCGCATGGTGTACGTGGGGAAAGAGAAAGGATATCATTCCCGAACACAGGAGGAGATTCATGCGTTGTTGCTCCAGTTTGCAGAAGCCGGAGCTCTGACGGTGCGGCTGAAGGGTGGCGATCCTTTCGTTTTTGGCCGGGGTGCAGAAGAGTCCCAGTATCTAGAGCAGCATGGGGTTTGTGTGCGCATCGTCCCTGGAATTACAGCAGCTGCTGGTATCTCGGCACTTCTTGGGGTTCCTCTAACACACCGTGGCGTCGCAACCAGCGTACGGTTTGTCACTGGGCATGCACGAGAAGGTGGCGCAGATGCACTAGATGAAACAATTGCTGCAGCAGCAGACCCCAACACAACGCTGGTGGTGTACATGGGTCTGTCTACTTTGCCCACGCTGGTTTCACAGCTGGTGACTGGGGGCCTGGACCCGAGTACACCCGCTTTGGCTGTAGAGCGTGGTACTGCGATCGATTCACGAATTTGCCATGGTCTAGCATCTGAGCTACCCGAGCTTGCCAGGCGGGCTGAGCTGAAGAGCCCTACGCTCATCGTGATAGGCGACGTGGTGGCATTGTCACCAGGGTGGCGCATGTGGGAGCATTCCAGCAAGCCGCTGCTGATGCATGGGCCACCACCGATTTCTATTGACCTGTCGCCATATCATAATCAAGGTGCTGTAGCGTCTCAGGAGGCACATGCGTGAGGCCAAAGACATTGTTTGTGAGCATGTACCTGTTGTGAATTTGATGCTTGTGTCAGGGATAAATTCAATCCTGTGGCAGTTATGCCACAATGGGAGTGGAAACATTTTGCAGCAGTGCTCCTGTTAGCAATTGCAAGAGATACGAAGCATGCTGTAAGATTTTAATTGTGATTTATCTCTTGTGGCAAGCGTGTTTCGTCTCGTACCCGCGTGGCCGGTGACATCCGTGGTTCGTTTCAAGGCCACACGGGTTATCGCGGCACGTCGCATGATGTGTTTGAGGTGCTGATGTAGACCACACAACAAGCAGCGGGATGCAGCTGCCGCGATCAAGATCATAGTTTCACATTTACTATTTTGAGTCTCACATGTTCGCAGGGTCAGTGTTGGCATGTGTTCCTGTTCCGCACTTGCATCGATTCGTGGCAGATATACTGCGACGGTCCTGAACGTACGTGTGTGTCCAATACGGTAGTGCATGGACCGGCAGCTTCTTCTTGATCCAATCAATTGATCAGGGTCACGAAGTGCGGATACGGACTGAATAAGCATGAACAGAGCGACCATTCGGTCGGCACACGCCTGCGGGAGCATCTTGTCCTCCCGGTATGCCTTTCTGACGAATGAGACATATCACGCAGGAATGTTGTGTATTGGTGCAGAATGATTAGATTGGCCGGCAGCACACGACGCGCTGTGAGAGTCACCTGGGATGATGCCACGTTGAAAGGTCCCGAAAAAGTTAGAGTAGCACTTCACCGATTTCTCAGCTTGCAGGAGGCAATCAAGGCAATTTCGAACAGCCTTTGTCACGGTGCACGCGGAATCTGACAAACCTGACAGAGACTCTATAATCGACTATGAGAGCCTGGAGACAGCCGTACCGTCACTGCAGAGACCTGTAAATGAATTGCAGCAAGTCAAAGAGGGCGTATTGTTCTCGTGGGCCACACTCGAGGGCACATCCTTCACATTTCGATTGGCCACTGTATTTATATTCGTGTTTGCATTCATTGGAGGTCCTATATCTTACCAGACGTTTGATCCATCGGACCAGCTCCCCCAGTTTGTCTTGGCTGGTAGTCTCGGAGCTTTACTGGTCACAACTGTGATCACACTGCGAATCTACCTGGGCTGGGCATATGTGGGCGAGAGGCTGCTCTCTGCTACAATTGAGTATGAGGTCAGTAACAGCGTCAACTAGGGTTGAACAATCAGAATAAATGTGTCACATAATTCCCGGTGACTCAATTCTGTCAGCAACCTGGTGTTTTCAAGTCTCTGACGTGCAGGAGACAGGATGGTATGACGGGCAGCAGTTTGTCAAGCCTCCAGAGGTGCGGCCGAGTGCATGTCTGCCCGTCTCAACGTTGCCAGATGAAATCAAAACCCAGATTTTGGAATGCTTTTGCTTGCGATACTTGCCTATCTGTATCCGGCAGGGTTGTTAGTGTTGAGCTGTGTTGCAGGTTCTGGCACGAGATCGGCTACTTGGAACATATGAAGTAACACCCGTGATGCGCAAGCTGCGAAAGACGATGCTGGGAACAGGAGCTGGCCTACTGGCGTCAGCAGTGTTGTTGGTGGGCACTATTCGTGCATCAACTGACGACGATGGCATGTACGGCAGAGGTGCTGCAGTCAAACGTGGGGCAACGCCTACTATCGTTACAAACAATGGCATCATCTACAGCAAGAATGTAACAGATCTTTCAGTCTTCATGGAGGATGATTTCGCTGCTGCTGAAGAGCAGGCTGCATTGAATGGCATGCCGGGTTACTGTGGGGATCGGTACTACAAAGCCAAAGCAGGTGCGTGGAAAGTTGTTGTGTTTTCGGTCCGAGTTTGTTACTGGTGGCTGTCTGTTGTTGCAGGTTGTGTGTTTTAGTTTTACCAAGTTTTCTTGTGCAGGTGCTGAGGAACTCTGTGCTAAGTTTCAGTTCAAAATGAAGCAGTGAACTATTCCCAGTCCAGTTTTGACGTAGTAAATGATTCGTCAGGATACCACAGATTAAATTTGATGTAACTTAAACTTTCAGTGTAAGAGGGAATGTGTGTGAACACAAGGTTTCGACGTGCATGAACGTTTTCTACCTTTGGATGCACGTTTCAGCCAAGTGGCATGTTTCCTACGGACCTGTAGCCACCTGGCAACGCGCAGTAGCATTCTGCGCACCCATTCCCGTGAAACCATTCTTTGTATGTAATCGCGGTGAGAAAATGAGCTTGAGACGCCATGTTCACTTGTTTCCATTATCATGGAAGAGGACTGCTATGAGATTCAAGCACAACTCGTCAGTCGTGATCGTCACTGCTCCGATACAAACTTCAATCAAGATACCAACAGACAACTATTATTGCTCGCAATGCCTGATGTTTAAGCGATGATCGCGCTCCATCGCCGTTCTTCCCATTAGATGACCAGCTGGGGCGAGGTCATATTGCGGAGCAACATCATCGGTTTGCGAAGAAGATCATCATCACAAAGAGTTTTTTAAGATGGCTAACGGAAGGTCTGGAGTGCGTATCATATTCTTGTTCTTGTAGCAAATTCATGGGGACCAATGCATGTTGCAGGTGATCGACAGCAGAACGTCGGTGCATATGCAACAAGCGTGCGTTTTGTTCACCTGTGAATGCTACTGGCTATAAATTGTATCTATCGTAGGGAAAGGGCTTCCTTGGGTTCGTCAGCAATGCGGTTGGACACAACAACTCTCGCATCCAAGTCGAGTTCAAGCACCCAGAAACAAATGAGACAGTGCCCACCATCAGGCTTAAAGCACAAGGTCAGCATGCAGCCGAAGACCTTCCACTGTACTTAATCTCTGAGAACACAAAGATTTTCGGACAGGTGTGATTTTCAACATGCAGATGGTGGCAAGTACGCCTGTGCTTGGCTCGAGTTCCGGGTTTATACAGGTCAAGATCATCAGCTCTCAGCCTGGTGGCAAACTGGATCATATGGGAGTCCGTGCTCAGCTCCTGGGCACAATAGAGCTTCGGAAGTCTGGCGTAAAAAATCACCAGTTCCTATCTCTGAGTATGCTCCCCACCACTTTGCCTGCATAGGACTGCTCTAGACCACCCCAACCAGATTCTATCAAGCTTTTTGTGCTATGTTGTAGCAAGAGAACTAGCGCCTGCGGGTGAAACGCACGGGGAGCAGGTCCTCCCTTTCGAATTTAACAATGTCGATGCGTCAATGGACAGTTATCGGGGGCACACAGTGCGCCTGCGGTATGTCCTCAAGGTGACTGTGTCCAAGAGTGTCGGTGGATTCTCCCAAGAATTCCCCTTGTGGGTACAGAACCCCTGCCAGTCGCTGCCTACAGAAGAACCCATCAAGGTACGCCCATTTCACATGCAATGGCATGCAGTCTGTGGCCCCAGGTGTCACACCGCGTCTTGCTACATGCTCTGCACAAACTAATTGGCACCGTGTGTGGCTGTCAACATGCGAGCCCTTGTTTTGTGGGTACAGCCTGCGGACGCAGTCCAGGTGCCTTCCCCTTTCCAAGCCTGCGCATCACAGCGCGGCATGACACGCAGGCTTGCAGTGCGGTGTGGGGTGTCAGGTGGGATTAGATCTGTCACAGGGGAGTCATTGTGGTGCAGCTGGAGGTAGGCATCGAGAACTGTTTGCATCTGGAGTTCACCTACAGCAGCAGTGTGTATGGCGTGCAAGACTGTGTTCTGGGCAGCGTTCACTTCAAGTTGGTCAAAATCAATCTGAAGACCATGGAGCTGGAGGTTCGACGGAAGGAGATCACGACAACCGACTCCAAGGTAGTACCGGATATCCAGACACTGTACAAGTTTGAGATCATGGACGGTGCACCTGTTCGCGGTGAAGTACTGCCAGTGCGGCTGTACTTAAAGCCCTTAGAACTTTCACCCTCGTATGAATCCGTTCAGAACAAGTTTTCGATAAAGTATTTCCTCAACCTTGTCCTCGTTGACTCCGAAGATCGCCGGTACTTCAAACAGCATGAAATAACGCTCGTCAGGCGTCCATTGCCGGCAACAGTGCAGCACGCGGTCGAGGCCGCTGGAGGTAGTTGAGATGTCCCGGTGATTGTTGGTAGTGTGGATAGAGTTGATGATCTTCAGGCAGTGTCGAGGGCCCCAGATGTGAAATGCATGCAGTTGATGAGATTCAGGATTCTGGCTTCCAAATTCGGTCCATGCAAGCACTGTGGATCCAAATCTGACTCCCGCTTTAAAGCTTGTCTGGCATGATTGTGTATAGACATCATTTGCCATACATGTTTTGCAGCGTCATCGCATGTCATAACCATGGTCCCAATCCAGGAGTTACACATCTGTCTAGGACAACACTACAAAGAGTGCTACGCTGAACTTGCCTCACTAACCCGTCTATGATCGCCTCTTGCCAAATGAACAGCGAGAGCAATAGAAAAATTACCAGCCATGGATTAGTCTGCGTGCAAGTGTCCATCAGGTTCCTGCGCTGGATTTGGGTCCGGTAGAGGGATCTGCTCAGGCACAGGTTGCGCCACTGCTGGAGCGACCTGTGGTGGCCTCTGAACACCTTGCGAATCCTGGCTTTCGCCAAATAGACTCACAAGTATTCCTGGCGTTGCTAATAGACGGTATCCATGGGTCATGCGGGGATACACATCCTCAAAGAAGTAGTACACATGCCCCGCAGCAATGCCTAACAGGTCCTTGACTGGGCTAGCACCCAAAACCATTGAGAATCCCAGCAACACCCAGGGCAGGTATGGCGCAGTGAAGTCAAACAGCCCAAATAAACTGAGCCGCACATATGGGTTCCGGCGTGCCCAAACATAAACAACCATGAAAGTGAGCGATGGACCAAGGAACATGCTTGCTCTGCTCTTGATAAAAGGTGCCACGACGACCATCATGGAAGCTCCTGCGAGCATGCAACACTTTTCGATTTCATGCACATCTGATGTCATTGTAACAACTATTCATTGAAGCCTTACCTAGCAGAAGCATCCACAAGAATCCGGATGACCTGCCACGGAAGCTACCTTCCTCCAGCGATCGGCAGTACCTTACCAACAGGTACATCTGGAAGACGAAATCGAAGCCTACAGGAACGACGCCCTTCAACAAGGTTGTGCAAACTGCCATGGTCACACAAGTCGCACTGGTAAAGGGCAATGGAGCGCACTGAAAGGTGCAAAATACAGGAAGCAAGTGACGAGCCTCCAAACTTGGCCTTGAAGAATTTGCCTAAAATTGAAGTACAAGTGGAGCTCGCGTACAACCTGGAGCGCTCAGGACTGTGCTAAGCATGAGCTTCAATAACTGCACTGCCTCAACGGCCTTGTATACCACATGGATACACCAACCGGTGGTATATGGCAGGGACCGCACCTCTAAGGAGCACAACACTGTCGTAACAAAAGACAGGATCAAGTACGCCCGTGTGACGGGCGGAAGCTGCAAAGATGCAGCACGGTCAGCAAGTCGAAACACAGCATACTCTTGCTGCAATTGTGTGAATCGGTCCATGCAGCCTGAGTGATTTTAAACTGCTTCACATGTGGGGGTCAAACAAGCCCTGTGCGTTTGCACTTCGCTGTGCGAGCTCACCAAGCGCCCTCCGTGATCCCAGCGTGATTCACGGCCAAGATCGATCAGAGCAGCTCGAAAACGAACCAGTCTTAACCATTCCTCAGCTGTCTGCATTTTTCTGACCTGAATCTTGGCTTTCTCTTGAATCCACCAGGTTCTCGTCAGTGTGAACTGATCCACACTGGTTGTGTTGGTCACGCGCTATGTTCCAACCAGGTGGACAGGCGGCCCATGACACAAGCCTGTCTCATCAACTTACGATGGCACGGTGCTAAACTCACAGTCTCTTGTCAGATTCGTTTGAGGGAGGCGCGAAAAATGTGCCCTGCCAACACCGCATGTGGCGTGCGTGTCGGATAGCAACGTAGAGTCGGTTGGACAGGTGTACGTTCTTGGATTTTCCTTTCCAGCACCTGTATCAGATGGTCTGCATGCTTTGGACTGAGTGCGGGAAAGATAGCCATGCATGCAACCAGGCTCAGTATTCGCACACGCATCTTCGCCTGTGTATCTCTCCCCGTAGATTCCGGACATTCACACGTGATTGACAATTACGAGTAGCGATGTCTGGGATTCATTTAATTTCAACAGCTGACTGGCTTTGCTGTGATCAATCGATTCATTTTCACTGGGCACACTGTCACAGCTGTTTTCAATGCAATGCCATGTTAAACTCAAGACATATGTAAAATATGGGCCGCGCAGGGCTCAGGTATTGGTACAACAGACATAGTGTAATTCTGTCCTTATCAAGGAATTCATACTAACGGGCCTGGCGATTAATCTTCGCGGTGCCCAGTGCGCACGATGTGGTTGCCCTGCGCAGCACGTTAACGATGTGCTTATCCGCCCCAACTTATTTCAAAGTTGTCGTGAAAGCTTCATCTCAGACGATCAGTGGCCCATGCTATACGGGGAAACCTTCGTTGACGTGCTTGTCTCCACTGCAGCCTGGCTGAAGGTGTGCATGCACCTGGAAATCGAAGCTGCACACACATAGACACCCCGCCAAGACTCTGCGCGAGGGCCATAGATGAGCAGGCCTTTGGGCGTACGTGATCGGCCAATTCCATATGCTAGTTTTGAAGTCTGTGCACCATATTTCCACTGAGAAGCACACACGTAGGCAATCCTGCTGCACAAATCCCATAGGGCTCAGGAAAACTTCTGTAACCTAACTGATTTGTCCATGTTGCAGCATGGGTACACAGTTCTGTGTGCTGTATATGCTCTCGGTTGGTATTTCGCTGGAACAGCACGGCGTGTGGGCCTTGAGCAGACGCAGCAGCGGCGGAAGCTCGATTTTTCAAATGAATTACCCAAGAGTCTTCCCAGCCTGACCGTCCTTATTCCAACTGCTGGAGGCCGGCGGCGAGTCTTGCAGCACTGGAAAGCCTTACTTGCATTACAGTACCCTGGCTGCCTTCAGATTCACATCTTGGTGCACAGCAAACTTGATCCGAGCTTTGAACTGGCTCAGCAGTTACTGCAGACTGCAGAGGGCAGAGCACGTGTCAAGATCAGCATCACGGGTCATGCATCCAGCTGCAGCCAGAAGATCCACAAGTGCGATCCTCCAGTTCATGGACCCAGTCCACCAGCCAATCCATCCCTACAACAAGCGCCTTGCTGGTCCTTTTGCGGATCAGGAATCACGCTTCCTTGCCTGACATGTGATCAGCGCTCACGTCTGATCGCATCACCTGTTCTTGTAGCCTCTGCCATGGGATCAGGGATGTGCCGTGTGACAGCCAGTACGTCCTTTGCATGGATGATGATGCCAATCTCCACAGAACCATGCTCCAGGACATGGTACACGCTCTGGAGGAAGACCCTGGTATTTTCATGGCAACTGGTTATCCCTTTGACATCCCCACAGATCGCTGCGCCAGCTGCTTCGCGTATGCTGTCCTCTCCTTTCACTTCAAGTTGATCATTTTCTTCAGTGCTCCCCGGGTGACCAGCGTGTGGGGAGGCTGCATGCTGTTTCGTCGTCAGGACCTCGAGGAGGATCGACATGGACTAGTCCAGGTGAGCTTTAGCAAGTTGCAGTGCCACCACCGGACTGATGGACAGGCGTTTCTCTACCTGAGCCCATATGGCCTCGAAAAATCAGTTTGTGCCATCGATCTGTCATGCTTGGCGTGTGCTGGTGTGTTCAGGCCTGGCAGGCAGGAGGCTACTCTGATGATATGACAGCTGCAGCTGTTTGCTCCTCCCGAAACCTCCGCATTCACAGCCCTCCTTCCGCCGTCTTCTTGCAGTACATTGATGCCGGCACAAGCCTTTCAGACTGCTGGAGTTATGTATGCAGGCATGTCCCCGCTTCGTGGCTGCCCATGCAATTGTCCTCTCCATTTGCGACTGTATAAGCAACACTGTTGGGATTGGCTCCGGCTCACTCCCCGTATGGTTGTGCAACACTCGAGCTGTGCATCGACATGTGAATGGAGGGTTTGGCAGTACGTGGCTGTGCATTGTTCTTCAACGCTGTGCAGGTGTACCTGGCAGGATGGTTCTTCTTACATATGATCATGTGCAGGCAAATGTTCGTTCTCGACACGTATGCCAATTTCCACAACCGGATGCTCAACCATCTGTTGTTAATTGTGTGCGCGTCTGATGCGTTGTTGACAGCCTTTGCTGCCACAACGTGTGCCGCCAAAAGCGTCATGGTCGCAGTTTGCATCGTCAGGCATCTCACTCCGTTTCTCATGCACAGTAGCACGGCTGTGGTGTGCTCCTGAATGCTAATGTTCCTGCTTCTGGGAATTTGTACTGCGAGTTCACTGTCACTGAGTAGATCCTCTCACTCTGTGAGGCTGCTCTGCAGGACACTGCTGGCGGAGTGTGGGAGTGCTCCACCTCACAGCTAGACGTCAGCACCTGTGCCATGGCGGTGACATTTGGGCTCATGTACATCAGCTCCATGCGGTTCAGCCAGATCATTTTGGAGGTGGTTCGCGTACATGCACGTGAGCAAGTCCTATGTAATCAGCTCTCGTATCCCAGGATCTGGCTCGGCCTGCTAGTAAACAGCCTCCTTACACCTGTAGCCATCCTACTCAATCTTCTTCGCCGTGACGTAACCTGGAGCGGAATACAGTACAAGATACGCACGGGTCGCGTTGTGAAGGTTATACATCAGGGAACGCTGGACAGGTCGTCACAACCTTCATGAGTGCCCGTGGCTTCACGAACAACCTTTTTGCTGCGAGAACCGTAACTCGGATCGTCAGGGCATCGTGACTGCTTGTCAATTGTCATCCAAAAGTTGCCAGCGGTTAATTGTTGGCCGCAGAGCATGCAGCCACATTGTTCCATACCAGGTGGGATGTACTCTCAAAGCCACACGGCACATGTGAGTGCGTTCTGTATCATCCATCCATTTAGCCTACCGAAAATCAGCCACGCATCTGGAACCGGTGATGCAGTTGTCGATATTTCGATTCATTGTAAGATCATGCCTGGGATGGGCAGCATGGTTTGATGGTGCCCGAAAAGGCATGGAGCAACCAGATGTCTCATGTTGCTTTGACCACTCTCTCACGCTTGTGGACTGCAAAATTACCTCGCGCAGCCCTTTCTTGGCTGTGAGGCATGGCTGTTGGCCTGCCCATGCAGTTGATGCCAGGTCCAGATGCCTGGCTTCCGTTCATCACAGCTGCAGGGAGCCGCTGCCATCCAGGAGCCTTCATCAGCTACAACTTGGATGCTGGGCCACATGCTGAAACTGTGACCGGTAGTGGTATGGCATGCTGCACCATGGTCCAGTTCGTGCCGCTGCTGTCCACCCTGGAGCGTTCATGCAACATCAGTCTCCCGTCGCGGGACAACGTCAAGGCACTCTTCGACCTTTACCCTCTCATCGCTCCCTGAAATACCTAGAAGTACTGAAAACACTACCGGACCAACAATAGGCCAGGCAGACATTTCGGGAGGGCGAGCTGCGACCATCGTGTCGTACACGAATATTGAATTCGTTTCGTACTCAAAGTGTAGCCCCTTGGCAGTGACAGGGACTTCTTGACACCAGCACCTGTGAGGGTCTTGGAGCGCAGAGAAAAGCCACAAGTTGACTCCTGGTGACCTGCAAGCACTGTACATGTCGAATACACAGTCCCGGCCAAGTCAAGCATGTGCTACGCAACCAAGCTTCAACCCGTACAGCACGCAAAGGAAATTTTTGTTGAATGCAGCTAGCATGCCATCCATATTCATGACACAACTTCCTATTTGTCACTTGTGCTGCATTATTGATGGCTGATGCCTGCCTGGGGCTGCCCTCAAGCGAATCGACAATGCCCGACTGACCATCCGCTCTTGCTTTTAAATGTGGGCTCAAACGCTGACTATAGATAGACTCACCCGTTTTGATACTTTTACAATACAGAACTAAACGTGGTTGTTTTATGTCATGCATCAGTACTTTCTGTGCCTGTCGGTGCTCTTGCTTCCCTGCCCTCTTATGAAGCACAGCTTCGCCTGATCCGTGTTCAGCCAGGCCTAGGATTGGACCCAGCAGGTCCAAACCGCTGCGCATCTTGGGACAGACATCAAGCATCGGCGCGTTGGTCACATCCTGCAGCCCTGCCCCAATCTGCATGGCGCGCGTGGCACCCTGGTTGCTGTAAATCCATATATGCCTCTCTTCGACGTAGTATGTATTGTCACCCTGTCAGCAAAGTTTCAAGAACCAAGTTGTAGCCAGTTGTGGTGTGATCAGTGTCCCGAAGCTGTGAAATGTAGCCTTCTGGGCGCACGCGCGTGTGTAGAAGATTCAGGACGACTGAGCCCGAGAGACGAGGGGGTGTTGTGTTGGCCTGCAGGCACAAAATGACGAATGGCTGTGCTGGTGCATTACAGCAGTGAAAAAGTTGAAACAGCACTAGGATGATACCACTGGTGTGACAACAGTGCGTGGCGGACAATCAACTGAAATATGTGTGACAGTAATCTTGACTCGGAGCAAAGTGTTCAGGGGATCCAAGTCTGCTGATGATCCGATGATCAGGCCTGATCACCCATATATAGCGCTGTTGAGCAGAGGGAAATATTTTACAATGAAATCTAGTTCCTTTCATTCCTGTCTTTGAATTCGTGCCTGTGCTTCTGGCGATACCCTCTGGATGTTTTCCTTGCAAGTTGATTTTTGTATGGCTGCTGCCCGTTTGGGTGTAGCGTGATTTCCGGCTTCCTTTTCTAATACAGTTTTAATTATTATTACCGTGGTTACTCTGGTCAAGTTTGTACTCTCAAGCATCTAAATAAGGAGTGGTACCACTGCGCTATGGCATGGAAATGGCAGAAACAAGCCCAATCCCGTGTGCACTCAACACAGCAGAAGACACTGTGACTGAAGCTTGTAGCAAGAGCATGTGCACGGGACTCGCAAGCATGCAGTGAGTGCTACTTGTGATAGGGGCTCGTGGTGATTGGCCACTGGTTTGCGTCTACATGTGTAGGAATGCACTCTCAACCCTGCTCAAGGTTAACACAGCTTACACCTGTTGATTCATGGTGCATGGCAGGAGAGCAGTGTAGCACATACAAGTACAGCACAGTACTTGTCCTCATCATGCCATACAAAGTAATGAGTGAGAAGGCACCAAATGACAAAGGGTTATGCTGGAGCATCCGGCACCTGTGCATGGACAACGCTGGCGCAATGGGCTCGCGCGATATGCATGGACATGCAGCTGTGGTATACACGGCGGCAACGGGCAGGCTAGCTTTGACATCAGCATGCTTCAAGGAAATTGGGACGCTGGCGGTAAGAGGTTGGGGGGTGGGCTTTGTGACCGCGCCGAGCGGCCTCATGGGGGGAGGGGGGGGGGGGGCGCACATTGCAAGTCGTGGGACTTGACGGTGAGCAGGTAAGACATGTGCGTTGAGGCGGCCGAGCTGAGGAGTGCCTGCTCGCGGGGCGCGAGGTTGTGGTGGGCCTGTGGGAGCACCGACACGGGCAGGTGGCCGGAGGTGTCCTGGATGCGGAGGATGCGCTGGTTGGGTTCGGCGACGGAGGCGAAGTAGGTACGCATGCGGGTGCCGCAGCCGCCGAAGAGGGAGTGGCAACCACGTGGTTGCTGGCGCAGTGTGGCACCTCCGGGAGGACATTCCAGCACATGTGGCCGTTGCCGGAACTCTGGATCCCCCGTGTAAGTGCCATGTAGGTGCCGAGAAGCCGTGTCACCTGATGGCCTGCCAGATGGCGCCAAGATGCCATAGATGCAAGAAACAAGAACGAAAAGAAAATGAGATTGTCGTCATGCCAGACCCGGGCGGGCATCGGTCCCAACACCCCTGTTGGTAGAGGTGGACAGGCGCAGGACAGGGGCAGAAGGGGGCACCACCACTGGGGCGGCATCAGGACTTGAGGGCAGACCACGCTCGCAGACGCGGCTTATGTAGTTCAGAGGTAGAACATGACTGCCAGGTACACACTACACAGGCCACCCTCAGTAAATCAGGCAAACTACAACCAAGCACTGGTGTTTCACAAGGCAAGGGGTGTGGCAACCGAGGGCATCAGCGGGTTCGACAAGGAACGGGACAAGACAGGCGTGGGTGACGTCAACCGGGATGGGGTCACAGGGAAGGGCGTCTTCCCCAATATCACATCCTGATGAAAGCCTGCCATGTGGCCAACTGCGGTGGCAGGGGCCAATTCCTGGTGATCGGGGCACGCACGTGGCATCGTCTCAGATTTGAGGCGGCGCCGTGGCGGTCGTGGCGGTGGAAGCATTGCCGCGACTGGAGCTGGCCGCTGTGGACTTTGTCGGGTCCCATTCGTTAGCAGAGTCGTACGCCGCTGCGGTCGCCAATCGGGCTGGCTGGACAGTGGACCGGGTTGAATCAAGCAGGTGGTCGCACTGCGATTGCCCATGTGCTTGACTGTGCTGCCCGATGGGCTGTCAAGCCAGATGCTATCAAGCCAGCTGTCTGTCATGCCATCTACTGACATGGTAGTTGACGGTCGTTTACCTGAGAGCTTATTTGGGATTATAGCTACCCTATAGGGTTAAGCTAGAGTATTACACGTAGAATCGAGCGAAGGCCCGGCATTGCCAAGAGGGTCACGCACAAGCAAGTGTAAACACAGCAGGCACACACGAGCAGTACAGTCTACCGGAGCATGTGGCCTGACAAGCCAAACTACAGATGCAAACAGCGAACCACTAGACGTCCCAGAAGTGGCACCAGGCATCAGACTACCCGACACCACTCCGTAGCCACAACTCTGGACAATGTAGGACCCTACAGACCTACGTATCAACCCCTGAGCTAGATCATGCTCAGACATAAGCATGCAGAAGTCGAAGCTGCCTGTCTGACATGGTATACAAGGCAGTACCAGGCCAATTCTACACTGTCATCGAACTAGTTTGCTTGTTCAAGTTCATGACCAACATAGATCTAAACGATACCAACACATGTACAGATACCAAAGCAAGTACCAACACCTAGTGCTGCATAGCCATGCATGTATTCTGATTGTCAATTTCTGCACACATCCACACGCAAGCTCATTATTGTGTCATTTGAGCCCACAGCCAAGGCTTTCAGGCTGACGCGCCTTCAATTCTCACTTTTCCAGACTTCCATGCCTGCCGCATTGTGGCCCTGCTACATGCCTGTCCTCCAGACACGCTGTGGACTTCTATCGGCGCAAGAGAGTGCTTCAACTTGACCTCCCTGCACTCGCTGCTGCCTGGATGCCACGCGACCGGCTGAAGCTTTATACTTCCTGCTGCCTACGATGTTCTGCGTCAGAAATCGAGTTCCACAGGAATCCGGCCTGGGCCAAGCTCGCCTGCTGGCTACCTGGTAGCCTGTACGATGGAATGCAGTGGCCTGGATCTCAGTTTAGCAGCTTCAGGCCAGACCCGCGGGTGTCATCCTTTGAACCACATGGCTTCCATATAGAGAGGAATCGTGCTGAGCATGCTGCCAACTGGCATGTCCCATGACGTTCTCCGCACGGGTGCGCTCATGCCACTTAACAGTGCCATCATAGCTGATCATCGACACTGTTTGGGACCTAGTCCCGCACATCCTTCCCTACAACAGGTGCTTTGACCATGAGATGAGTGCAGCCCGAGCCGGAGACCTGGGACTACAAACGGAAAAGGGGTCCAAGCGCAGCAACATGTAGAAAGAAGGTAGCATCACACCACGAACATGTGTGCTTGGGCATGTGGAGTCCAGTTCAAGTCATGGGAAAGGCTCTGCAGCTAGTCCCATAGATTTCACATCACAAGATACTGACCGTGCTCGCAGAGTCATACTTCGAATCTAGTGTCCTCGGCAAAGATGGCACTCATGGCATGCTCAACCCTCCGTGCCTCCTCTGTGGCTGGCACGTCATCCTTGCTGCACTTCTGCGTGTCTTGCATCACCTCCAGCAGCTTTAACCACAGCTCACCTGCAAGAATCGGATGTACGGGCATAGTTCCCATCTGGTTGGCAAAAAATGATTTGTCACCCATGGCCAGACAGCTACGTCACAGATGGAAATTAAATGGAGAGTGAAAGCCATAACCCATAAACACGACGCCTCGATATTGAACAGCTTCCGATTGGACAGTTGCCAAGATACAGTGACAAGGCAGTCGCTCATCTTCCCAAGGTGATGCAAAGTCAGGCAAACATAAGAGCAGCGGCAAGCGCTACTGACACTGGCATATGCCTAGGCCTACATTGTTCTTCTGCCATGTGGTGCAGTGTCAGTCACCTGGCCTGTTCTGACCTGCCTTGGGTGTCAGGATTGGCTCCAACAGGTCCAGGCACCGCTGCATCTTGGGCCATCTTGCAGAGAGGCGTCCATTACCCACAGCGTGCAGTCCACTCCCCAAGCACATAGAGCTATGGCCACCTCGGTTGCTATGAGCCCACAACGCGCCAGAGTGCAAGTTTCTAAGCAACACGTTGTAACCACTGGTTTGATTGTCTGTCCGTTGCAGCTGCTTGATATACTGCCTGGGACTCAGCTCTCCTGTCAGGAAGTCAGCCACCACAGCGCCTCTAGACATGGTGGTTGGTGCCGTCGAGGACCCCTGCAAGCAGAAAGGCACTCAAACAACTGGTTTGTGTAAAACAATGCGTTCGCTTATTCTTTGATAGAGCAGAGGTTTGGTGCAGTGCTTCATTTGTCAGCCAGTGTGGAGCTCAGCACGAGGCAGCTTCTGTGCAGCTCTGGCATATGCTGTCGATACCTCAGATAGACAGGCCATGTGTGTGAGAGGTTGGCATGTTCGTACTATAATTTACATATACGTGTACGCTTGACTGAGATCACAACCGAAACCGGCTGCGTCGACAGCACATTAATACTGCTTGTTGCATTTACAGGATGCACCATTCAATGGAAGATTTATCGTAGAGTGGTTGTTCATGCAGGCATGGCACCGAATGGCTTAGTCAATTGACTTGCAATTCAGCCCTGCCCCTGTTAATGAGCAAGAGTTAATGGTGAACAAGAGTATACAAGAATCTACAGCGTGTCCGCAAGCTGGCCGTTAGGGGTGCTTAGTCACACTGGGAATGTGAAGGTCTGATGCCACTGACAATCATATGCATGTGGGTGAAGGTTGGCATGGCAATTATCAAAGTACGTTAACAGTCGGGCACATTGCATATGATTTCACTGCTTGACTTGCAGTGTGTTACAGACAAGCACGGGCTGACATGCATTGCCACACATGAACAACATCGATCACATCTCACCACAGATTCAAATGCTGTGCTGTCGTTTCCACGCATTGGTGTGCCAGTTATGCAGAGCACAGTGCAATCGCAGGCACCTTGCCTGCACCTCTGGCCGCGTATTCAGCCCTCCACAGCCATTTGCTCCCCCTTATAGCTACTCTATGCAGTGGCCATGGCAAGGAAATCACTACAGGAGGGGAATCGAGTTGCAGTTGTGATTGCGAGCGTGTGAGAATAAATAAATAAAGGAGGATCGAGAAGTTTGCAGTGCACCTGTGGAAACATGCCAGGCCGCCGCACCCGTGACTCCCGAGAGTTTGTCAGACATGCTATGTTCCCAGTGCGCTTTGCCACACCTATCCATGTGCCCTGCCTCACAGGATCTGCAGGTCCGAACAGTCCCGTACTGTGCGCTCCAATGTTGTCACCATCCCACCACTTGGGCGTCTCTGCGGGCCTGCAGCTGCATCTAAACTCCTTGGGGAAAATGCAAACCTACGTCTTAAGCGGGGTAGATTCCCCTCCGTGGCACGAGTTTTCAGCTGGCCCGATGCTTGCCTGCGGAAACAAACCACGTAAGGAGGCACTCAGCATGCATGAAAGGGCGGGTCAGCTGCCGCGGGAGGCAGGCTTTGCAATAGTATATACTACGTAGTACTACGAAGCAGGATATCCGGTTCCTATCATACACCCCTCATGTGGTGACAGGATCCTTGTTATCGAAGTGTTTGTACGCAGTAGTTGTCGACGTTCGGGTCCCTGGTCGCATGGAGGTTGTCGTGGATATCCGATTCTGGAATTCATTAATATTAATATTGATGTCCGCGCCCGTTATCGCAATATTCCGCGATTAATCGCGGTTGTGCTTAACAATTGTAAGTGTTCCACACCATCAATCCGTTAATTCTTTCATTAACACCTGGTATCTGCAGCTAATAATGATATAAAGGCCTAGGTGCGCCAGGTACAATTTCTACATCTGCACTCGAGGAGCTCCGGATCGGCTGCGTATCACATATGCATATGCAAACTCTATGTTGGTGCCTGATTCGGGACAAAACCCGTTCTGGAATCAGGGACAACTCCAGAGTAGCCCTGGATGCTGTGCCCGAGCTCCTCGTGCTGTCCCCACGAGGTGGTCATGAGGTAGATGCGAGGAGCGAAGGGACATGATAGGGTGGACGACAGCGGATGACGCACTTGTGTA
>JAUMHO010000010.1:2297737-2323482 GCA_032360965.1 Ulva armoricana
CACCCGCACCGGCGTTTGACCCCCTGTCAAACTCGCCCCGGTAAATTCTGTTCGCGGGCCCCTTGGGGAAGGGGGGGGCCGCGCGCTGGCCTTCGCCGTCATGGGTGGGTGGCCTGTGACATGCTTGTCTAGCGACGGTGGGGTGTGCACGCAGTGCTCTGGGGCGAGCTGGATTCCAGGGCCGGCTCTGTGTGTGGCAGGGTGTTTTTGATTTTCAGGTGCCGCGTTCAGGGCATTGTGCGTTGGCGAGTGGTTTGTGCGTTGGCGAATGGTTTTACTGTTGCCTGGGTGCTTATGTTGGACGTCTGGGTCAGTGGGTGGTTATGGGTGTGACGTCTGTTTGGAATGTGTGGTTGATCGGTTGTTTTGTCGTGTGCTTGTGGTTACCTCTTGGCGCTACCAGGATTTTTGGTTGATCTCCGTGTAACACTGTTCAGTCTGATTGGGCTGGGTTATGCACTGCCTGCATCATACCTTCACAATTCTGCACTTGTGCCACTTCGGCTGCCGCTGATCGCCTGTCCCCAGCCACAGTGGTCCGCCCCAACTGATGCAGCTGAGTGACATTGCAACGCCTGCCAAGGCATTGCTCAGATATGAGCACTGCGAGACGGTTGAGCGGGGTGACTGCCAAATCTTGGACTAGTGTCCTCAGCGATGAATGTGTTGGATCGGGATGCTGTTATCTTGGTGCAACCTGTCTTCCAGGAGCACATCATGCCACAGAATCACATCAATGCCGTATCTTTAGGACCAACCATGCAGAGTTCACCATGGCACCGGGCATGTGGAGCCCTTCATGGGAACAACTGTCAATGTCTTAAAGGAAACCATTTCAGGTTTCACACATGGTGCCAGAGACATCCGGGTGCCTCGCATGCAGGAGCCAGCAGCAACAGCGGGTCTGCGCAGCACTGTGCAACATCTGCACACACCTTCTTCGCACACTCAACTGACCACACGAAAGCATACAGATTCGAAGAGTCGGTTTCCCCGAACTGAGCTGTGTATGGCGGCATGCGTCTGTGTTGCAACGCAAGCCGCCACGAACCCAGCCGTGGACTTTCCGCAGATGGCGTGACCGACACACTCAATTGAAACTGTGACCCAGTCTTTTGATGCCCCACGGCTGGCAGACAGCACGTCCTTTCAAGGACGATGGTGCTTCTCACCACATTCAGCTAAATAAACACATCAAGTTCTTCCCTAGCAAACTTGCTGTTCACATACACACTCTCAGGGTCCTGGTCTTCCGGGACTGCAGGGTAGCACGCCGTCAGCGCATCTTGGCCGCCGATGTACAGGTTGTTGTACAGCTTCCAGTACACCGTTCGCACTTTCCGGGCCGGATGGAAGAGGCCCTGCAGGATGTACGCCATCACAACTGACGGCCCCAGCGACAGCCGTGCCCCGTCGACGGACCCCGCCACCGCCTGCATGAGATGCGGGGACTCCTCGAAGATGTTGGGCCACACGTAGTTCAGCAGATGCATGATGATGTCCTCACAGCCAAGCCCAACCACCCCGAGCGATACATGCATGATCACACACGTCGCCGTCTGCCGATGCACCAGGTCCCGGTCCATCATGGCATCCTCCAGTAACGGCGCCACAGCGTAGATGTAGTCTCGGCCCATCTCCCCGATGTACTCAAACATGAACGACAGCGCCTTGAGGACGCCGTTTTGCACGTTGAGCTCGGGCACCCGGTACTCGTTCATCAGCCCGGGGAGCACCGTGAACGGGTGGCACGTCTCGGCCACGATCGCGATCGCCACGGCCGTGCAAACGCGGTTCTGTCGCTCCTGGACCTTGAGGTTGTCCAGCAGCGTCGCGAGAACCTCGCTGGGGCCGATGGCCTTCGCGATGTACCCAAATGTGTTGTTCGCGGCCCGCCGGATAGCCTTTTTGTGGGCATTGAGCATGTCAAGCAGGTCGAAGCACACACGCATCCACTCACGCGCCGGCACGTGCTCCGCGCCGCGGTCCGCGATGCGGCCCACGAGGTCAATGCAGTTCTCCTGCACCTTCTCGTGCCTGTTCCGCAGGATCGGTGTGAGCCGCGGCAGCAGGTCTTTGATCGGCGGCTGCATCTGCTCCATGCCGACCACGTTCACGATCGACTTGATCGCGCCTAGAATTGATCCCAGCACCTCGGGGTACTCCTCGCCGATGTTCTCGTACAGCACGATGCCAAGATGCGTCAGCAGCTTCTCGTCGCCGCACTGCTTCATGACCGTCGCGATCCGCGAGATCAGGTCTGCCGCCTGCTGGCGAGTGCGCGGCAGCTTGTGGTTGAGGCGCCATTTGATCGTGCCGTTGATCTGCGGCAGGTACGGCTTTGCGCGCTTGCCCAGTGCGTTCACCACCGTGCCAAAGCCGTTCAGCAGAACCGCCACACTCTCATCCTGCACATTGGAAGCCGCCATTAACACAACCGCATGCACAATCGTCTACAAGCCCCAACCACCTGCAGGTAGGGTTCAACCAGGTTTTAGTCACACATGCCACGCTGGCGGCCTGATGCACAGCATACACCATGCAATAGCAGTGCTACACAGGTACAACGGTAGGTGCCACACCTGCATTTGCTCCTGGTAGGCGTACAGGACGCCGTCAATAAGGAGTTCCTCCAGGCGGGCGTCCACGTCGGCGGCACCGAGGGCACCGACAACCTTGTCGACTGTCTCCATCACCATGCGCCGGTACGGCTCACTCTCGTCCTTCAGGTCGTCCACGATGCGGCCCACGATCTCTGCGGCGCCGACCTTGTCCGCGACGGACACGGTGGTCTCCACGAGGGCACGGTAGTTGCGGCGGTCCATTGCCATCTTCCGGTTCCAGAAGTTGCTGAAGAAGGGGTTGATGACCTCGCCGCGGACATACGCCGCGTCCACGCCGTCGCACGAGACCGTCTGCTGGATGACCTTCAGCACGATCTTCTTCATCTCCTCATCAGAGGTCTGGAACTCGCGCACGAGCACCAGCATGAGCTCCTCGGTGAAGAAGCGGGCGGGCTCGTTGTCCATGAGCGGGATGATGTGGCCGACGGCCTTCAGGTAGGCGGCCAACACCTGCACGGCACCGGAAGGCTGATACGGTAGCATGTCAGTATGATCGGCGCAATGCAGCTGGGCTCCTATTGATGCCACAACGGCATGCTGCTGTGACCACATACAAGCCTCCAAGTAGAGAGAGCGTGTCACCAATGTGGAGTGGTGGCAGACCTAACGGCCTGATCCGGGCACGGATGGCCAAGCACTCAGCACGACATCAGTAGCACACCTTGCCCTTGAGCAGTTTGATGTCCTTCCATAGCTGAGTCAGGACGGCATCAAACGACTCGATGCCATACGGCGCAGCCGCTTCTGCGAGCGCTGCGAGAGCCAAGGCTGTGATGGTCTTCACCTTCTGATTCTCATCCAGGAGGCCATTCATGATGGCATGCACGAGGTCGGTGAGATGAGGCAGCACAGCACAGCCCATCAGGATCGCGATCTGCTGCACAGACTTGATGCCTGTGTGTCTAGCTTGCCACGACTTCTTTGATGCGCACACAGCCTTGATGAACTTGATGACCATGGGAATGCCCATCGCCTGAACAATCACGCGAGAGTCAGGAGCACGCAGCACTCACGCACTGAAACCACTTCAACCTAGTTTTGAAGGACAGCAGAAAAGTGTGCACTGAGGCCTGTGATAGTGCTACCTGTTAACGGGAAACTAAACACTGGCTGCGCTGATCTAAGCCACATGCTGGAGCTCAGATGCAGGGGCACACACTAATCAGTACACATGGATCAGTTTGTCGACAGGCTGGCAGGGGACGTGAGGCTTGGGCCTACTCGAACTTCTCCAGCAGCACAACCGCCATCAGCAGGCCACAGCATGCACACCTGTGCCATCACGCTCAGCGTCCGAGCTGTACAGTTACGGACGTACTCATCCACGTGATCGATGTCCGGTCGAATTGACGCAAACATCGTTGGCAGACCGGCAGCCTTGCAGAGGTTGCTGATGACCTCGCGGCCTTCCACACGGCCGTAGTAGTCCTCATCAATCAGCAGTGGCTGAGTGACAGCCAGGATCTTGTGCACCCAGGGCCTCACAAGTTCATCCAGCTTGAACAGAACCCGGTCCATGACCTTCACCAGCAAGTGCCGCTCCTGATCCTCCAGGGCTGGAGACATCATCAGCGGCAGCACCTTCTCAAAGATTGCCTTGGGCCCAAAGTCCCGTGCCTTATCAGTCAGATGCCGCAGCGCCGACTTGCGCTGCGCAGGCGTGCCATTCTTAATCTTGAGCAACAGCTTCAGGACCTTCTGTTCCTTCTGCTCCTCAACAGACAGGCTGGCTGCCTCAACGTCCTGCAGCAGGCTGCCGAAATGCTCCATGTCCTCCTCCCGCAGATCTGGAAGGCCCTCGATCGACTTGGTGATACCGTAGCCCTCCACACCCTGAGGGTTGTCTACGGGCATGACATACCCCGGTGTCATGCCGGGGGTAGCCATCTCATCGGGCGCGCCGACAAGCTTGCGCGCGGGCGTGCGGATGGGTTGGTAGCCGCTGGGGGGAGGTAGAATTTTGTACCCCTCTGTCTCACCGGGCATGATCGAGTCGAGTTCTGCATCGGACAGGAACTTATTCCGCACACTCATCTCCCGTGAAGCCTTGTAGTCCTTAAACTGTTCTGGGGTCATCTGGCTTGGTGTGAGGCCTGCCGGGGTCGCCATGGGCGTTGCAGCAAAGTTGTACACGGGAGTTGGCCCCACACCCGCGCCAGGCGTTGCTCCGAATGGGGTAGCGCCGGCTGCGGGAGTCGCCATGGTGGCTGCCATGCCTGCCGGAGTCTCATCCCACCTGTAAATGCTCAGCGCGGTGACAGCACCGCAAAGAAACCAGCCAACCAAACAGCAGGTCTCACACGTGCCAGTATGCCTCGGATGATGAAGCGAAACTACCGGAAAATCACGATGTGATGGCAGATGTTTACGAGCAGGCAATATCAACTGCAGCTAGGGCACACCTGGAACGCTTAGACCGGGCAGGAGTTGCATCAGCCCCTGGCACGGCTGCAGATGGTGTGGCATCCCACCGGTTTCGTTTTGGGGTTGCAGACGCGGCTGAAGGATGTGCAGGCGTTGGAGTGGCATCCCATCGATTCGCTGCAGGCGTGGCTGCACCAGACACATAGGCCGGGGTCTGATCATAGGTTTGTTCTTGCGTTGAACTGTCCCACCGATTTTGGGCTGGTGTGGCGTCACCCAGCCCCGCGTAAGCTGGCGTAGCATCCCCAAGTGATGGATATGCTGGCGTCTCGGCGACCTGTGGCTTTGCTGCAGGTGCCTCTCCCCAACGGTTGCGCCTTGGTTTCGGTTGCACCGGCTCTGCTGCCGCGGGAGCAGGCCGTTGTCCGGCATCAGCTGCCTCGCGCTCCTTCAGCTGGATGTTGTGTAGCGTGTTGTCAGTCTCCCTGTTGAGCTGAGCTCGCCGCAATGTATCAGCGTACGTCGAAACACCTGCGTCCGGTGTCTGATCTCCCATGGCATATGGATCGGCACGAGCAGGAGTCATGCCACGGAGCAGCCTTCGCTTTTGATAATCTGTTTCCCTGTCCACGATGCGCCCCCCCTTTCCGAGCGTATCGGCTGGGGCGCCATCTGGATCAGGCATGGTTTCTCTGGCGCGCGCCTGCGCCTGCATGTTTGCCCTGACCTGTCGCTCAACATCATCCATGCCCTCTTCGTCTACCGTCACATTATAAGCTGGAGTTTCGGCGAGGCCGTTCATCGGCGTCGCCATGATGCTACTGGCACCACGGCAGGCTCACAAAGGAACACGGAAAGTAGTTATGGATGGTGAGGTGCAGCGCAATTAGACCTCATTGGGAAGGAATTGATGGGTTGTGTCTCAAAGTAATTAGGTGCTCGGGTCTCAACGACGCTCTATACGAGGTGTGCTCATGCGGGCGTGGCTTCATGTGGCACCGCTGCTCACGAAAGGAAGCCAGCGTTCATGAGGTACAGGCCAAGTTTAAGGCTGCAAACGGTGCAGTGTGCCCACGTATCCTCAATGCGACATGAATGTGTAATCAGCCGGAATTGTCCCAATTTAACGCTCACTGTCGGGATTTGATGTGATTGCACGAAAGTGAGCGAGCTTTCTATCTCCCCCATCTCAGAGATGTCGATAGTAGGAAGTCTGTGCTGTCGAACGGTTCGTGTCCAAGTGATTGGCCAAGCGTGTGAGTCAATCAAAGCAACCTGTGTTTCGGGAGCGAAGCTAGTCTGCGAATAGAAACAAGACAGCAGAAACGATACAACTTTAAGGTACCCCGGCCTCCACTTGTGCCACCACACGCGCTCGCTGCTTCGGCTCCTGCAAGAAACGCGTGGGGCATGGACGAGGACATTGCCCTGCCACGAGGTGTGTCGCCGGGCCCGGCGTGCAAAGCAACCTGTGTTTTGTGACTACAATTGGTTCTCTGTGTCATACGATCAGATTCGTGCACGACAAGCAAGGGTAGCAGAGTATCCATTGTTGACATGTTTTCAAAGTACTGTTTGTTGCAGCCACCCTCAGCAAGTTGATCAAAGACTGTATCTCAGGCCGAGACCTTCGAATATCAGCCGAAACAACAGATATCGTCGTGGATTGTTGTGGAGGTAAGTGGCAGACATTGTGTGGGTGGAAAATTGTGGTGCTACTGTGGACTAAGGTGATGCAGCGGGTGCAGAGTTTGTGCGAATGCTCTACACACAAGCCAATGAAATATGCACGCACGAGGACAAAAACACGATTATTGCCGATCACGTGATCAAGGCTCTTGAGCAGCTAGAATTGCACTCTTGGATCGAGCCTGTTGAACAGGCTCTGGCTGAGTTTAAAGAGTCAAGCAAAGGTGCCTCACCCATGTTGATAGACTGTTCCTGAGAGCCGGATAGGAGGGCTTCCTTGCCCTCTTCTGATTCCTAACATGACAGACACGCACTCACAAAATACTCTGTTGCAGCCAGTAAGAACAACAAGCCCCAGATGTCAACACAAGAAATGGTATGCCTCGTGCTCCCAGTTGCTCTCTTGATCTTTGAATATGGGATGCTGCCGATACGTCCACATCAGCTAAGTTGCTCTGGATGCTTCAGGTTGACCTGCAAGACAAACTATTTGCTGATGCTAGGGCTCGCAATGCGTCAATGCACTTGCTTGCATCAGGTGACCTGGGGCAGTCCGCTGACCTTCCACCAGTAGACACATCTGACATAGTGGATGCATCAGAGCCTCAGGGAGTTGCTCAAGATGATACTTGAAATCACGAGAGTCTGTTCAAAACCAGGGTTACACTGACGTGTACCTGGCTCAAATGCATTAGGCGTTGTCAAGTTGAGACCACATGCGAGAGATGTGGTGAAAGGGGCGCGTGATCAGTTCCGCTCCACCGCGTTGCCATCGGTCGTGCACTGAAAGAGCCTAGTACAGAAACTTCCATACCAGATAGTGTTGATTACAGTGTTAGCTGAAACTCGAATTGATCCTTGTTGACCTACGTTCTATGACAGCGTTTGCATTATGTCCGCCTTGGGATTAGCTGGATACTCGTCCTCCGACTCAGAAGATGAAAGTACACGTGTAGATGTTCACAATCACTCTTTGAGAGCTGGGCTCGCAAATGCGTCTGTAGAAGAGATCCCGCGAGATGAGCACGTCCGCGCTACAGCTTCTGAGCCAGTAGCTCCGGGGAGTTTCAGTTCGTTCGGTAGACCTAAACGGAAAGGAAAAAATTCGAGGGGTGGACTTCCCCTTTTTTCAAAACCCCTCGATGCGGACAACGCTTCAGACAGCGACGAAGACCTGGTAAGGACACGCCCCATTTTTTACTTGTTCATTCCGTGCAATGTCAACACAGGTCGAACGCATTACATGTTTGATCAGCTGCAGGGTCAGCGTCACAAGCGATTGCGAACCAACGTTGTCGCGGAAGGACGCCTATCATTTTTGCCAAAGCCTGTTCACGAACTGCCGATTTACGAACAAGAGGAACCGCCCACACGGGAACCAGTACCGTCGCAGCCTGACGATGTGCCGTGCATCGACACTGCTGAGATGTACAGAGTCGACGGTGGCGCAGATGCTGTGGCTTCGACAACGATGGCAAGGACGTGTGGCCCCCACGCTAATGCCTTGTAGACTGCCATAATGTGCGCAGGCAAAATGCCGACTCTAGTCGGATGCACATGTTCACTCGTAAGATCAGACTTGGCAACCGAATAACCATGTAGCACAATTAAAACATGTATGTATGTCAAGAATGCATCCTCTTCCTTGCATATATGCTCCCGTATGCAGAGGATGTGTGATAAGGTGGTCTGATTCGAGACCTGTACGCTAATGCGTGATGCACCTGTGACCGTGCCTCTCGTCAATGGAATGCATATATGCTCCCGACAGTGAGTATTGGAGTCCTCCGCGACCTGAGCGTCGCTGCATCTGGTGCCTTACCTGCTTTAAGCTTGTGTGAGCTGCATTAGGTCTTCTGTAGCACTTGATGCAGCCAGTCAGTGAGTACGATGTAGTTCCTGTCCTGGCTTAGCGCCGGGCGTCCACCGCTGCTCACGACAGTATACTGGTTGTCACTATTGGCTGTCATTGCAAGTATCACGACTGATGCAGGCCTTTGGCACCTGAGGCGCTCTTAGCACAATCAATGAAAGCTGGCCAACATGTTGAGTTCAAAGAGATCAAGGCTGACGTGATTCAACGAGCAGCTCCGCACGAGAAGAATGAGATTGATTCGCTGCGAACTGCAATGGGATCCGAACATGCCAAGCAAGTGCAGACATCTGCTGGACAGCACAATCCGTCAAAGCGACAGAAACAGCGACACCAGCTCAACTCGCTGTATCACAAGGCGCAATTGACGGAGCTTCAAGACATGGAAAAAAAACTTGTACACACGAGGTCCAAGGCTCAGACTGCTGCCAAGTATGGTTGGTAATTCAATGCTTACAACGCTCAGCGAAACACTGGTTGTGAGATCAAGCTGGGGTATTGGGGCTGGGCAAAATTTTAATTGCATGTGCTTGGCATGCCACGTTACACGAAACCCAAGGCAGTATGGCGGTTCTCACTTTTCCTTGTTCTGATCGAAATTTTACCCAGGCTGTGGCCGTGACGATCATACCAAATATTAAACGGAATGTGCTGATGTTGTGTCGGACCAAGATGAAGTCCGAAGTCTTCTCGTAGCCCTGGCACTGATTAACTGTCTACACAGCACTGCAGCCAGGCATTACTTAATGAGATATTCCTAAATGCATCTACGTGAATTGGTCACAGAATTAAATCGATGAGTGTGCACCTGTGACCCAAACCTCGTGGTTTGGAACTGTGACATTGCATGCCCTAGCAACTTGTACTAAATCACTGCGACTTTACCAAAGTTTGTACACCTGAGCTGTGGAAGATCATGTATCTTGGTGTGACAGGTCCGCCAAGCCTGAAGCATAAAACATGTAACGGTCAAGCATCATGTGTCTGGTTCCATCTGTACAATGCACAGATTCAGAGCCCGGTGTGTAGCTACCGTGCTCCTCGTACTGGACAACCTGATGTACAAAACAGTCCTCAGGTGGGTATGGGAGCTGTGCGAGATAGCAAGATCTAGGACATTTAAAAATTCTGTCTGCTTCATCTGAATTGAACTTGGCATGTTACTGGCTTGGACACCTGACCAGATACCTAGCAAGCTCCTCAGCCAACACAGCAAAACCTGAGGAACTGTCCAGCAAGTGCACGCCATGAGTTTGCGTTCGGCGCTGTCAAACAGCATCCCGCTTTCATGTCACATTAATTGTTGAACTGTACCATGGTGAACCGTACCATGAATATGGTGAACCGAACCGCACACAGGGGTTAAACAGTGTCAGAAACACACATTCAATTTAGGCGAGCAAGGCCGGCAATGGAGGCTAGCAGATACTTGAATGTTTGAGACGAGTCATCAACGGACGCTTGAGCCCCATGTGGTGGGTACTTGCTCAGGAATTAAATACTTCCTCCCTCGAGCCGGTGCTGACGGAACAGACAGGCAGTGACGCGGGGTGTTGCATTACGGTTCGCATGTTTATAGCATCAAGCGCCTGGCAGGGAGGCGTCTATGCATCCGGGCATGTTTGCTGTGCGCACAATGCAGACCATGTTCATGCATGGGCATCATCTGCCTTGTGCACTACATATGTGATGCACTGATGTGCTGTCATCTTCCATACAACGACTGCACGTGTGTGTTGAGACGTTGCGAAGCAGTGACTGGTCGCTGCCTACTGTATAAGGTGAAGATGATAAGGTTGGGTCACGCCACGTGTACACCCGAGTGAGGGCAGGCCACAGCGCCCCTTTGCATAAGAGCGGAATAAAGCATCAGCTACGGTGCCACATGATCATATTGCAATTATGCTACGCCTCCAACTGGCTTATAGCAGCATGTATGTGCATCTCAGATGAACAGACCAGAGGGCAGTGGACCCTCATGACATGAGTACCGCAGACATGAGCACCTCAGCAACAGCGCCTCTCTGGCGAACAATCACGCAAACCATAGTCCTCTGTATTACGGACCTGACAATTAAAACGTGCAATGTACTGTGCCGTTTGGGCTTGATGCAGGTGCATCAGGCACTCATGTATCCAGAGTTCCTGTAGCTGACAGTGATCATGCAGACATCTTGATAGTTTCGAAGGCCTTGTACTTTACCGTTGTGCGAAGGCTGCGTACAGCTGTGCCCGTAATCATGTCTCTATCTAGAACAAAGACTGTCCCCGACGAAGCATAGCGTCATGCAACATTGCTGTAATCCTGGACACCGTTACATGGGATGCCATTACCAACAGGGCTGTCATTGCATCCACACGCGACCCAGGCACGGCACCGCGATGTCATGTTCCATGAGTTTCCCACATGATCAGTTACCACTCACACGTGAGGTTCACATTGCTACGGGGGACAACGGATAGTCGGCACCGGTAGCCACGCAAGGGTACAAGAATGAAGCGATTTGCACACACATGTTGGAATCAGCAGCGCCATCCAAATTTCAAGAAGGACGCAACTTTGCGCCGGAGACAAAAGTGTGGAGTTACGAGAGATCGAATCCCGGACCTTCTGCATGCAAAGCAGACGCTCTACCACTGAGCTACAACCCCTATCCTATATAACACTGTCCAAAAATATTATATTTATTATACTATTTATTACGTGGAACAGCAGCAGCCGCGATTTCTTGTGAAGCTCGTTGCAATGCAAAATACTAAACACCCTGATTGGATATGACGCTAGACCAAGGCAGACATCGGCACCATTACGAGTAAAGACAGGATAACGCTTCTATGCAAGTGCCACTGGTGTTGTAAAGACGATGTCCGACCAGATGGGCATACTGGCGAGGGCTGCATTTGGCATGCTGGTTACAGTCCGGTTACGGTGACGGTCCAGTGCTGATTCTGGCTGGTGACACGAGAATAATGAGCACATGGTGTTCGCTTACCTGTAGCTCTGACAGAATTTCTCAACATAGTACATAGAAATTTGTGATTGTACGGAACTAAACACTTGCCTTCCTTAAGCTTGCATGCGGAAGCTACAAGACTCTGCCCAACCCAGTGATTGCCACATGCCTGGCGTCCTGTTTTCCTATCCCTTATGGTGAGTGCATGGAACAGTCTCACTCTGGACAGTGCTTGCCTTTGCACCACAGTCACAGAGCAGAACTGGTCTTCAGATATTTGGGGCTGACCAATGTACACTGCCGCACCCAAGCAGGGGCTTTGATGTGCCATCTACTCAAGGCCACATCAACGTCATCACCTTAGCTTGCGTGCTCATACCAAGGTACCAGCTGCCTCTGCGCTAGTCCTGAGACAACCACAGCGGAAGCATCTCATGTCAATCATGGGTGACAGCCTCGTGGAAAGGCACCTTTGAAAACTGGGCCAAACAGCTTCGAACTTCGTGAGGCAGTGCAAAAGGTCGATCTCGACATAAATATCCGTACGTGTGTGCTGCAAACATTGGGCTGCATGTACCACAGTTACAGCTCTGGGTGGTTGTCTTCATCATCTTCTTCTTCGTCCTCTTCATCGTCATCATCCTCATGCTCCTCCAGGAATACGACGTGGTGAGCTGTCTCCCAGTTCTCCCCGTCAGTCACCAGCTCCACCCTAGTGCGCTCATGCCACATCACATCACCATCGTGAGTCGCCAGCAGCAATGTCTGAGACTTTGTGCCATAGGCCTCCCCCTACAACCCCTGATCGGTCAGGCAGCATCATCTTTTGGTTTGCACTTGCACATGCGTTCACCCCGTCTGCTTTCATGTTATATGTGATGGTGCAGTCGGTGTCGCACCCGAATCTTAATGTCGTCAATGAACATGGAACTCATCAGATGCTCGTCCTCTGGAGACGCTCCTGTCACGGGCACCTCCTCGATGGAGCAGCGATCTCGGTTTTTCATGACATCAAACAGGTCTTCCCATAGCTCCCGATCACCTGCATGCATCCATCAGGCATCCCGGGACGTGCCAGCAGCGCGCAGCAGTATGCAGTGCCGTGCGGCGAATTCCTTATGGTCACATCGGACTATTCAGCGTTTTACCTGTGTGCCCATTCCAACGACTGCAGTTAGAGGTTTGCAAGTGAGAGCGAGACTGTAACTGTGTCCCAGGCGCATCTGTAAGTAGTGCCCTGTGAAGCAGCATGGTGAAGCTCATAGAAAACTGATCCTTCAGGTGCGTGGTGATGGGACACAGAAGTTCATGTGCGACGCTGGTGTGTGAGCTGCATGCTGTCCTGTGGAAACAGTATCGAGTTGCAGCAGGTGTACTGCACGGCTGGGCGCGTTGCTATGCCCATGCCAATTGGGCCTACCCCTTGCCCCCTTCTGCGTGTAGAATAGCCGCCCTGTTTTACCGCATGTCTGCCCGAGCTGAGCTGAGCAGTCATGTGCCAACATCATCCATTCCGTTGATGCAGCACTGTTCATGGGAAAAGCACCAAAGCACTGGCGGTATCTGGCAGGAGTCATGCACATGGTGCAGGATCAAGAGAGTTGTGCCTGTCTGTGGTTTGGGATTGGAAAACATTGGCTCGAGCTGATTGAGGCCCTTCCGCATCTTTGGCCACAGGTCTGTCAAACGCCCATTGGATATGGCATGCAGCCCGTTGCCAAGCTCCATAGAACCTTGTCCGCCCCTGTTGCTGTGAGCCCACAGTGACCCGGTGTGCAGGTTGCCCAAGACGGCATTGTAGCCTCCCGTTTGGTTATCAGTCTCGTTAAGGCGCTTCACATAGTCTTCTGGGTCTATATCTTCAAGAAGGAAGTTTGACACAACAGCTCCCCTGGAGATCGGCCGTGGTAGATGTCCCTATATGCATAGCATAGAACCTTACAATCGTGTAGAGCCACCTCATGCCATCGGTCACAGGGAAGCCGTTGCCGCTGTTCTGCGATCATGCCAAGTCAGTGTGAGCGTGCAGGGGCGGACGTTTTCTTCTCTGAAGTTTGTGAGGAAGGCAAAATTGCCAGTATAAGATGACAGGCCTATCCATGTGCCCTTTCCCACAGGATCACGAGGACCAAAAACGCCTGAATCTGGCCACCAGTCAGGCTCTTCTGAGGGCCTGCGTGCAGACAGGATCAGCTCCGGAATCCATGAGAGTATATGTGTGCAATTAATGACACAAGTAGTAGTGTTTTCTGTTGCTTGTCACTCTACATGGCGCACCGTGCGAGGAACTCATCACGGTTAAAGAGGATCACCGCGGCATAGTCGGGGTGCACGTTCCATCCCAAGAATGCTAAACACATGTTGCCGAGTGGCAGTATTCTATACAAGCATGCATATACTAGGAGTTTTAGTTTGTCTTCACGGCCTTACAAGTTACACGAGTAGCGGTGTACCGGTGGAACTGCGCAAGCTGGATTGGAATGTGCACATCAGTGCGCTGGACGGGGAATCAACATGCCATGGAACCAGCGGTAGCCCAAAGTCTAACTCAAGAATATAAACTCGAAGCACCGCCCCTTTTTCTGGGCGTCTAGCCCAGCCGTACCCCGACTCGCGATATTGTCGCGTCACCTCTGAGCCTGTGACGAACCATGCGATCATCAAGCAATTGAACGATCGTCTTTTCATCCCCAACCAGCTCAGATGCATTTTTCATTGCGCAACTTCCAGTGATGTTCGCAGAATTGGGATATAGCAGCGTATTTGCGCATGACTTCTCTGAGCCGCTCCCGCTAACACGGGGCAACGCTCAAAGTCACATCGATCTTTGCTGCATCTGATAGCCTACACGCACCGACAAGAGTGCCACAGATGGGCTATGTTCCTGTCATCAAGTACGTCTTTCAGCTGTCAGAAAGGCTTCACAGCTCGCTCTCTAACAAGGAAGCACTCAATCATGTAGCTTTAACGCATTACGGCGCTACCAAACAGCTGAAACCGCTATGATGTACGTTCCTGGCGAGGATGAAAGCCGCTTCTATGGTGTGGGGGACTGGCAGCTACTGAGCGTTTTAGGGAAAGGCAGCTTTGCTACAGGTACGGTAGCTGCAGCATCTATTTGCTGCGATTAAGTCATGGATTTTATTTTGTTTCATATGATGTTGACCCGATGCCAGTGGTGTCGTTTCTCTGCTGGGGAAGTGTTTCGCTTGTCTCTTAGCGGAAGCATGGTCGTTCTTGTGACACATCATCATCACGAAGTCTGGGAGCACGCGATTGATGGCACGCACAGCCATGAGAGCTCATGAGTCACGGCGCTCGCCTATGTGCAGTCTACAGGGCACGGCATGTGCGCACGGGACACCTTGCAGCGATCAAGGCAATTGGCGCTGATAAAATTACGCAGGACAAGATTTTGCAGTCCTTGCAATCCGAAATCAATATCTTGCGATCGGTGGTGCACCCCAATATTGTCAAGCTGCTGGACTACGAGCGACGTGAGGTGTGTGATGCTCGCTGCGCACGGTCACCAAGCGCTGATATTTCACGCGCTGTGTCCTGTCAGACACATGCTGGGATTTCGCTTGCGCGCCGTAACGTTCCCTCCCACTTATCATTACGGCGATACTTTTCACTTGCCAGGAGCGGGGCAAGTGAGCGGCATGTGGGTTGCCAACACTGGCCAGGTGATGGATGTCGGGTCGCCCAGTCCGCACCGGCACGGTAAACATAGCAACTCGTATTCCAGGGAAGTACTTGCTCCACTCACCCAGCATGATGTCGTTTGTGCGTTGCCATGTGGTATAATATGGGCTCATAACATCATCATCAGGCCCATGAACCTCACACTCCAGCACGGTTCAGTCGTAAAACCTGCCTTTTGCTTGTAGCATGACCCCGAAGGACGGCGTGCTGTCACCCACTACCTGGTTCTGGAGTATTGTGATGGGGGCGATCTTGCGGACTTCCTGGAGGCAAGGAAACGCACAGGGAGCCGTGGCCTGGATGAAGACACCACACGCCGCCTGCTTCGAATGTTAGCGATGGGGCTTCGTGAGATGCACAGCCGCAACATCGTCCACGTACGCTCATCTTGCAGTGCCAGCAGCCCTGCTCTGATCCCCGGCAGCTGCAGGGCAGGTTACCCAATCACAGGTCTCCACCTGCAAGTCACCCTGACGTACATGCAGCGTGACCTCAAGCCAGGCAATATTCTTTTGGCGTCTCAGGGGGCACATGTGGCTGTCAAGATTGCTGATTTCGGCTTTGCACGGGCGCTGGAACCTGCCCGGCTGGCTCACACGCTCTGCGGCTCCCCTCTGTACATGGCACCAGAGGTGCTGTCTGAGCAGCAGTACGACTCCCGCTCAGACCTGTGGAGCGTCGGCGTGATGATGTTCGAGATGCTGGTCGGGCATGTGCCCTTTTCTGGCAACAACATCGTCCACCTCAAGAAGGTGATTGACAGCAATGAAGCGTTCCTTCCATTTGACCGCCGGGATCAGCTGTCACCAGCCTGCCAGGTACTCCCTAATCTCCTTGCTAAGCGGCATCACGGCTACGAACGACCTTCCAGACAGTGCATGCCTCACTGTGGCATCGCTGTAGCAAGGTGCCCTCTCACAGCATCCCCCTCCGCAGGACCTAGTGAAGCGGCTGCTACAGAAGGACCCGAACCGCAGGCTCTCGTTCGAAGCCTTCTTTTCACACCCTTTTCTCTCTGGCCAGCCGCTGCGCGGGGTCCCGCAGGGCCCCTCAGGCCCTGAGATCCTGGTTGAGGAGCCGTCTTCGTCTGCAATCGAGGACGACTACGTGATCCTGTCGATCCCGACGCCTCCGGCTGCTGTCAAGCAGCCCTCTGACAGTGGCCGCTCCGCTCAACCTTCCAAGCACAGTGCGGCCTGCCCCCCTTCTCACCCACAAACGCTGCCTATCTGCCAACACAAAACTCCCAGTGCTCGGGAGATTTGTGGTATGTGGGACCTGAGATATGTGTCAGGGGCTTATGTTTGCAGGCAGGGAGGATGTGCGCATGCAGTTCGAGTCGGATGCATCGGAGGCGAAGGATGCAGACACGTTCATGCAGGAGCACGCCACATGCATGCCGCACGACCTGCCGGAGCTGCAGCTGCTCTACATGATGGCCCTCTGTGTTGCTGAAGTCGCAGGCATGCTCCATCCCCACTGCCCGCGCCCTGTGCAGCCTGATTGTTCCCTGTGCTGCATGCCAGTCAGGCGGCCGTGTATGGCACCAGGCCGTGTATGGCACGTGTTGAAAAATTCTGATGCATCATATGCTCAGGTCTCTGCCAGTGGCGGATTGCCGGATGCCTGCTCCAGTCTCGCGGGCTTAATAGCGCCAGTGCTGCAGATTGGAAGCTGGTGAACTCCAGCCCAGCAGCGGCGATCAAGCTCAGCATGCTCTCGTGCAGCATCTTGGACAGGCTGCTGCTGCAGCTGGCGCCGCAGTTTATGGTACACCAGGCCTCTGATGCGTCTTCCGAGCTCGCGCCTGGCCCGCTGTCGCCATGCTGTTTCACCACGGCCCCCACGGATGACTCGGACTCGGAGGCACTGCCGCTGTTCCCGCCATACACACCGCATGCAGTCTCAGACGCCGTGGGCACGGACTCGGACCACACGCAGGCGCCACGCGGCTGTGCCACTACGGACGCTCCGGCGCCGCAGGAGCGTGCGCTGGCAGCTGTGCTGCGCTGCGTCGCGCGGGAGGACGAGCCGCTGTGCCGGCTAGTGTATTCGCGCCTGCAGAGCATCCTGCGGCGGCTGTCGCGGCTGGCCGCGCAGCTCAAAGATCAGCCGGTATGTCCGCATGATGGCTGCTATTCTTGTAATATGTCACCCACGACGATTTTGCGATGACAGTGTGAATGGGCGTGGCTGGGGTGCGTTTGAGGAGATGGCGATCAGAGTTCCTGCCGTGTTGCTGTGCGCACGAATGCTGGCCTTTGCATTCTCTGCAAGCGTGCTTGAGAAAAATCTTCTGCACTGATTGTGTGCTGCTGGCCTTCAGTTGGGATTAGCAACTCTTGTCTGGCAAGCAACCCTGCCACAATTTGGATTCAGCTGTGAAGCCGTAGAGTGGAGAGTGTTTGCTCCAATGGTGCTGCAACAGCCTCACATGCATGGCAAGAGATATGCACAGTGTGGCGTTGATTCCAGTTTCCTGGTGCAGGCGGGGAGGAGCCTGCCGGATGTGGCACCCCTCGTGTGGCAAGGCATGCTGTCATTCGGTGGCTCAGCGGCGCTGGATGAGATGTTTGGCGCCCATGCAAGCGCTGCAAAGGGCTACTGTAAGGCGGCGCTCCTGGCAGACCTGCTGCAGCGGCAGGCGGCGCGGCCTTGGGAGGCGGCGGACCCGCCTGCAGGGGCTTGTGCCCCAGCCGCAGGTGGGAGGGCGGTGGGTGGCGCTCGCGCGTCTGGGGAGGGGCGGTCTGACAATGCGGGTTCATGTGGCGCCGCACATACATCGGACAGTTGCGCCAGGGAGGTGCCTGATGGAGAGCCGGGGAATGCGGGGCCAGAGGACGGAGGCACTGGGTGTGCTGCAGTGCGTGGGGATGGAGAACGCGGCAGCGACACATGCGAGGGGGAGGACACGTGTGATGAGCTGCTGGTGGATGCGCTGCAGCACCAGGGGGAGCGGGGCAGATCGAGAGGAGTGATACACGGCTGGGAGTGCGACCTGGATGTAGAACAGCAGAAGCTGTTGCGAGGATATAGAGACACAATCGCCAAGCGCCATGCGGCGTGTGTCCGCCAATGACCAGTGCGGATGAACCTTTGCGAGATTGCTTTGCAGCGGACACGGACACGGAGAATAAGACGTAGTCATGCACACGTGTTGAAGCAGGCATGGCTTGCTGACCGTAACCCCACTATTCTGACTTGTCTTTTGTTGTGAATCAGATGGACATTCGTGGCTCAAGTCAGACATGTAAATATCCACCTGGAAGGGCAGGGCCACATTCTCATGGTAACTCTGTGCAGAGCTGCGACGTGTGCATAATCTTCAAATGCTGATGCCCCGCAGCTGTGGCGATGGAATGTGCATGATCAGTGAGTCTACAGTCTAGATTGGGGCCAGGTGAGATCATTGTGACACAGTCCTCAGCTGCAAATGTGGACAGTTCCAGTCAACGTTGATGATCTGAGGACTTGACCGGTAGAGCATGGGCTGCTGCAGGATATCGCGTGCGTCGGTGTATGCATGCACCCGGGTAAATGTGATGCCTCTGGAGGGTCATGCCGCCTCGTGTTTGCGAACACGTGTACGTATGCCTGCTGGATCAGGACTGCAGGGTTCTTGCCGAAGTTTGCTGCATACTCTAGCCTGAACAAAGGTTGAGCCCGAATGGATGCTTGCCCGAGGGCCTGGATCGGCCCTCGAGCGAACACTAGTTAACGCGAGTATTGTGCCACAATAGGAGACTACACATTTGTGCTGATGTGGCAAATGAGGTGAACACTGTCAGCTTGCGCAGCACTGTTTGACAGCCCAAAGACGTCAAACGTTCGACCTGGCGCATCGCTTCTTGGGGCTGCCACACTAATACAGAGCACTGATTGCAGCAGATTGTTGAGAGCATTGTTCGTACACAGTTGACTCCACTCACTTCGAATACTGATATCAATTACTAGATAAGAGGCCCAAGCTCGGATCCGGTCCATCCATACCTCTTTGAGAAGCGGTGCAATTACGAAGCCTTGCACTTCAAGCTTTGAGGCATAGATTACATTTGACGGCAGAGGTCATACTCCGAGACCACAGTCAGGGCAGCCAGGCCGGCAGGTGAGCCCACAGCTGCTTCCATGCGTACACGTGTAAGTTCTTGCGCTGCTATAATGCTTAGCTGCATTCAACATAAGTGAGTTGTATGGTCTGAAAGATACTTATGAGGAGCGAGATCTGCCGAGCAGTGATGGCTTCGTGGCCTTCGCATTCCAACAGGTCCGTCGTGTTACTTGGACGCACTGCATTTTACAACCTCCGGAAGCCGTGGTGCTACTGTACAGCAATTAGAATGCGATCTGCTGTCATTTTGTTGGTGTCCACTAGAGCGCTGTACTATGGTAGCATCCAGAGTCTTCAGTGCTGACGTATTCTCACATCGGACACATCACATCCCACTCATCTCCGTTGAGGATGTTCCTTGGCTTCAGCTGACGTGCACTTGTGTCAGCTTGTCTCCAAACGAAGGGTAGCACGTCTTCGTTGACCCAGCCGTCATGATCATTTGTAGCATGTCATGGGTGCGCCGCAACATGTTCGCTGCCATCGGTTAGGACGAGGCCTCGCGATGTGGCGGTGCGCGCTTGGTCTGGACACTATTGGCTCAGGTTCAATCAGATAATCTGATTCGGAATTGTTTTAGTATATCGCCATAGTTGTTCGGCAACAACAGGTAGAACAAGGACAATTGTAGCTGGATGCCACCTGGCAAATGTCTATGACGCGGGTTGATACACGATCCCACAGGAAACAATTGAACGAGTGTGTTTATGTACTGAAAAACCTGCTTGCATTATGGAGAACGTGTCTGAGGTCGTGTTTGTCGTGGCGTTTTGCTCATATCGTGCTCCAGAGCATCCATCTTGCGCGTTTGTGCAACTGCGAGTCACTTGCATCCATATGTTTTATCATTTCACTGTTGTACGGTTTGGTTGGTCGAACGAATAGATGCTTGCTGTTTCACAGATCGCCTCGGGACACGAAACATCTGCGTCATGCACGCGAGCAATTACTTGATGAATGCGCTGATGAAAGCCCTAGATTACGCCTTGAAAGTATTATGTGACCTTCATTTTCCAACCGGCGGACGCGCCAAGGGTACGGCGAAGGCAGAGATGCAGCGCAGAGGTCAGCTGCACTCCGGTGCCAAAGTCTGGTGTATGCGACCTACGTGACGTGAAAGCCTACGCAGCTACGTCTGAAACACTGTATAGCGTATCTACTTCCGAAGCGCCGTACCTTATGAACATGCACATAGACATCGAGAGGTGCATTAGTCTCGGAAGCAAGAACTACGAGCGTTGAACTCGAATTCCACGGCCGCGACGCTTGCAGCTCCCTTGGCCTAGCACAGAGGCACCCAGTTACAGAAGAACGCACGCATGCGTCCACAGCATTACCGAGGACAACTTGGTGCAACCGATTAGTTGCCCAAACCTGCGAGTTGGTTTACGAAACACCGCGCGCCTGTGCATGTACAGATCCGGCATGGCAGCTGGTGTGAAGAGCGTGTCTCTCAATACTACGATGGCACCTCCCAGGTCCTCCGGGGTCAGCAGTCCAAGGGGACGCGCCGCACACGCTGCGGTAGACACAGCAATAGAGGTTGAAGACTCGCGAGTGCGGGGCCGCACCGCTGCCCGGGACGCCTGCCATGCGGCGGCAGTGGAGGGTCAAAAACATGACATTCAAAGCGGCCCAACCTCTCCCACAGGCACCCAAGGTGCGCTGTTCAGGCCTCACCTCCTCTCCTGCGAACTGGCGACCTTTCATGCATGCATTACATCTGAGTCGCGCTGTACACACACATCCTTGCGTGCTTCCTTCCGTACCCTAAGCGTCAGGGCCTCTGTCCATTCCCAGCAGGCGCGCTGCAGCCAACATGTGAGCGCCACATGTGAGCGCTGCAGCGGAATTGCGTGATGCCCGTGTGGACGTCTATGTAAGCCGCAGCAACGCTTTGTATACACACACGGTGAGCAATGCCTTGGCAAGGTGCCCATGTGTGCGATCCTGATCCGTCACCCAGCATACCACACAAGCCGCAACAAGCCTGTATTCCATCTGCCGCTTGCTTCTCGGATGCAGATGCCATTCTTCCTAGCGCACAACAGAGCACACAGCTGACGCACCACTGACACAGCTTTCCAGGATTATCTGCGCACGGGGATGATGGCTGCGGCGCACCGCATCACTTGTGCGTGCTCACATGTATGCATCTGCACACGACCGCACGCCACAGGCGAAGCAGGCAGCATGTGTGCAGAGCGTGGGCAGCTCGGCTTCAAGACCAACCTGGACGATCTGTACGACGTCTTCAAGGAGGTCGGCCGTGGCGCCAATGGCATTGTGACGCAAGTGCAGCACAAGGCATCGGGGCGTATGTTTGCATGCAAAACGATCCCCAAGGCGCCATCACCCGCACTGACTGCGGAGAAGCAGCTCGACCACATCGCCAACATGAAGCGCGAGATCTCCGTGATGAAGGAGCTCAGCAGCTGTCTCAACGTCGCCAAACTGGAGGACGTCTTTGAGGACCAGACGCATGTCCACATCGTACAGGAACTCTGCCTCGGCGGCGAACTCGAACACAGCATCGGCCGAACTCACTACTCCGAACGCACGGCATGCCTCCCCCGCTCTCTTCTCTCCCACTCGACCCTGGAGCCAGCCTACCTGCACGTCTATGGAGCGACAGCTTTGCCACTGAATCACACACACCACGCCATGCATGTCTTGTTTAGGTCACCTTGATGATTGTTCCATTTCATTACCCTGTTGAGTAGGACGCAAACACACCCGGCTACTGGGTTGAGCCTTTTTGCGCCCACTTCTCAGCAGCAGCAGCATGATTCATGTCTTTGACAAGCGTAACCTTTCCGGCTCCCACGGTAGATTTGTCGAGTTTGTTGTGTACCGCTGCTCGCTTTAGCCGCACTGGCAGTATGGCCGCAGGTGCACAGCAGCGTGCATGAGTTTGGCGGCATGACCGTTAGTGGCTTGAGTGGCATGCAGGTCGCATCGTACATGCGTGCTGTCCTCAAGACGCTTGCGCAGTGCCACGTACACAATATCCTGCACCGCGACATCAAACCCGGCAACTTCATGCTCGCTAGTAAGGAGGAGGACGCCCGTATCAAGGCCATCGACTTTGGCCTCGCTGTGCCCTTCCAAGACGGCGACGATCTGACCGGACTCACCATGGAGGGCACCCCATGGTATGGCCCCCTACACCCGCACCTCCCTGCTCTGTGGCGCTGCCTGGCTGCTCAGGTATTCTGTCCACGGTGCTCGTGATCCTCTTGCGGCTGTGCCAAGGCCGGGGAAGTGCCATCGCGGGTCGTGCGAGCCGGTCAGCCAGACCACGCTGTGTGCTGGCCGCTGCTGGACTGAGCTGTGCTCGCTGTGCGTGCCGCCACCACCAGTGCATGGGACTGTACTGCCTTCGAGCACCATGACTGTATGAATTCAACTCCTGTCGAGTGTCTTGTCTGTGCTGATTATGGGTGTGGGTACAGGTTCTTGGCTCCCGAGACACTGTCCTCCAAGTGGTCCACGAAGGCCGACATCTGGGCGGCGGGAATCATGGCTCACCAGCTGCTCACCGGCCGCCTGCCGTTCAACGACAAGCGGAACCCGCACAACCCTGCTCTGTCAGCTGTGCTGCGCTCAATCCTCACCGACAAACTTGACTTCAACCGCGCGTACTGGCAGGACATCAGCGAGGAGGGCCGCGACTTTGTGCGGCAGCTGCTGACACGCGACCCCGCGGCCCGGCCGACAGCCGTCGAGGCGCTCGACCACCCGTGGCTGCAGGGTGACGTCAGCGACCGGCAGAAGGGCAAGCCGCTGTCATTCCAAGTCGTGCAGCGTGTACAGCGCTTTGGCCGTAACAACCTCCTGCGGCGGTCGCTGCTGCAACTTATGGTGTCTGAGCTGATGAAGGAGGAGGCGCAGCCTGGGGACGTTCCGGAGTGCCTGCTCGATGAGAAGGGACGGCCGGTGATGGACTCGCCGCACGCGCAGGCCGTGGCAAATGTGCTGAAGTACCTGAACCTGCAGGGTAGGACGGAGGTGACGCATGCGGAACTGGCAAAGGGGCTGAAGAAGATGGGGTACCGGCTGGAGGATGAGGAGATCCTGCGGCTGATGCAGTCGATTGGCGGCGGGCAAGACACTGTGAGCCGTGCAACGGTGATTGCCAGCCAGATTGACTGGCAGTACCTCCAGCGATTCCAGAAAGACCGGTGGCTGAAGATTGCGCGACGCGCTTTTGAGCACATTGATGCAGACGCGGACGGCAAGGTCACGGGGGAGGAGCTGGTGCGCGCACTGGAGAGCCATATCCCTGCAGATGAGCTCAACGAGCTGTATGGGGAGGCCGCTGGAGTGACCTCAGGGATCCCGGCAGCACGGCCGGGCATCATGAGTGGGCACCCAATGCGGCCGATGAGCTTCCGATCGTTCATGACGCTGCTGCGGCAGCCGTCTGAGGACTCGCTGGATCTGTATGATGATCGATATGAGGGCACCGGGGGGACCTTGGACGCGTCCGGGAGCCGTGGCAACCTGGCCGGGCGGCTGGTTGCGGCTGGGGATGGGTCATTCAAGGGTGGCGACGTGCTGCGCGAGGCATCGGTGCACCGGAAGGACAGCACAGCCCGGGGTCGTGACCTGGCGACTGTGTTTGAGAAGGGTGCGTGAAGTAATGCAGCGGTGGCTGCAGGGGTGCGCGACAGTGGCGTGGTCATAGTTAACGATGTCTACTATTCTTTAGCAGCATAACGTGTTGTTGATTGAAAGCCAAGCTTCCACTTTTTGCTAGCTCGGGTAGAACTTGCACCAAGCGCTTGTGTTTGCTGCTTTGATGGCTGGGAGGTAAGTTTTAACGAGTGACAAACTGTCAAAAGCAGTATGTCGAGCATCTCTGTAATGTATGACAGTCTGTACATCGTGGCTCTCACGAACCACATGCACTCACCCTGGCATGGAGGTTCCAGCAAAAATGTGCCGAGAGTGGACTTTCAAGCAACACCCTTGGGCTGTCATAGTACCTGCTCTGTCCCTGTCACTTGTTGACAAGTATTCTGGCCTACTGTATCTAGCCTCATGTTCGGAACTGGATCCTGGAAGCCCCATATCGAGTCCTCAACGAAGAGACTTGTTGCTGCTGATGATCCAAGGCAAAACGATCGCGGAATTCGATCATAGGAGTGCACTGCACGGAGTCCGATTATTGTTCTACTCGTAGAATTTTCGAAGTAATCTCTGCTGTACATATTCTGTGAGTTCGGTTTTGTTGATGTCCAAGCAGTTGGACGATACACCGATATATATACTTACAACGAAGAGCAGCACGAGCACAGGTGCATAATGCAAGAGCGTACAGGTCTCGAAACAGACTGAACAATCAATCATCCTCCACATCTACACACATCGTTCAAATTGAACTAACGTCAAAACAGGTAAGCAGCTCACTTTCAGAACTTCAATTTCAACGCAGCTTCACTCTCCTGCGACTCAAGCTCGATTGCAGCGGGCACCTCACATACCACAACTACTGTTAACAACATGGGGCACGAAAGCTTCAAGAGCATGATTGATGAAGTGTGCAACACTATGTATACAGACAGTGTATAGTGGTAATGCAAATGCAGAAAAAGCACGGCTGGCAGAAGTACACTCAATGGCCCAGACTGAAAGCCACACAAGTCAACAATGCAGACCATAATTGTACTCCAAACAAGGCACCGTATAACATGCATCTTAAGGGGAGAACTCCGCCGATATACATACTTACGGACTCTGCATGCTCTGGGGTATCTTGGGGTAGGTGACAAAATTTCTTCAGATCAGAAACGACACGATTGGCCCAGATATTTCAGATTTTGCTTAATGCATAACCTCAGAGTACTTTGCAAAGTAAATGAAGTCTACAGCTATAAACAAACTTTACCTATATTGTCACATATGATTTGCCTACAAGTGTCACAGGCATTGGATAGACAGCCTGGTTTCGGATTGGCAATACGTGCTCACATGTGTTGATGGGCACACGAAGTAGCAGTATCAGATGTTTGCGATCCCCATGTTGATCCACTTGCATCCACCTGTGCAGGATCATGTGATATCTTATCTTGCCATCAGATACCCGATCCTACCATCTTGAAGGGTAGGCACAGATTCATTTGATATGCTCAGCAGTTACACACACTAGGATATGGCGAGTGAGTGTCACATTTACATTTACATTTACACACTGGCATTTTTAAAAGTTGAATTCGACAATCACACCGGACCCAACCGGGCATTGGCAACGAATTGTCCTGCAGCATACGGACACGACTTTTCCTGCAGCAGTGTCAGATGAAGTGCTGCCCTAGGGCCCACTGACAGGCCTTGAGGTCCTTAGTGATTGGTGGGGTTCCCGCTCCGCGATAACCCGGGGGTATGACACGTCGTTCGTGCATGCATGCCGCACGCTAGGTGTG
>JAUMHO010000010.1:2323582-2406510 GCA_032360965.1 Ulva armoricana
TATATATATAGGTATATATGTATTATGTGCGGCCTATGACCTTCGAATTTGCAGTTGGCACCTGCATGCATCAACCTGGTGGCCGGCCACCTTCGCCACAGTTCATGCAGCTATGTTATCTTCCGGACCGGAGATAACACGTATGCGGAGCGCTGCAGTACCGTGGCCCCTTAGCCACGTCTGCAGGGCTTCGAGTGGATCCACACACGACATGACAAGCTAGCAATGGATGACTGCAGCTGGTCCGTCGACGTCCAAGGTATTTCTGTGCAGCATCAGGGTTCTGCTTCACGCCCTCCCCGTTCAGGTACATGACGCCCAGGCGGAAGCGGGCTTCTTTGTTGCCCCCTGCCAGTGTGCGGCCGCACTGAACAGGATCGCCACCTCCTCTGCATCCTTGTGAATGCCTGCACTCCGAGCATCCTCAGCAGGCCTGTTGACCCCTCGAAAGCACAAGTATGCACCAAGGTTGCTGATATTGAATGTTGGGCTCTGTATGTGTCATCCCAATACTGACGTTTGCCATCGTGCTGGCATGACATGCTGGCATGATGATGCACATTGTAACTGGGTTGAAAATGCATTAATTTTGTCAACAGATTTCTGATCATGCAGTCCCTCCCTGGATCCATGCATGCATGGCGCAATACTGTATAGGTTGGCTCTCACACGCATGGACCAGAGGCTGCTTCCCCTGATCATGTGTCCCACGTCCGGAGAGTGGAACAAAGGCCCAGTGTAGCTGAAGGGGGGTCACAAGCAAGCACAAGTACAGCAGGCACGCACGAGCACAACAGCCACTCAAACCATGTCGCCTGACCAGCCCAACTGCAGATGCACACATGTACAACGGACCGCCAACAAGACATAGTCTAGATCTAGGCAGCACTCTGTAGGGCCAACTCCGGACAATGCAGGACCCCCGCAGCTCCTACGCGACAAACCCACCATCACCACACACCAGGGTCAGGGGTACGTTAGGCATTGAGGATTAGGCCATCCCTTTCGCGTGACCCTATGCATGGACCAACTGGCATGCCCTGCCGTACCAGGCTTTCCCCCGTGTGCACTGTGCTGCTCCCCATTCCCTGCCCCCTCCCTCTAGTGGGCCCTTCCCCTCTCCACCTGCTCCCCTTCCCTCCTCCCACGCCCCTCCCGGCCAAGTCTCGGCCATCCCCCCCTCCCCCACCGCCCAAATCCGATCGTGGCGCCACCCACGGACTAGGGTATCGCGTCCCTGCCTTTGCCGCTTGGAGTTTTTGCCCAAGCCATGCCTGGCGATGGTGATGTGTGCATGCAGGTTTCTAGGGCATGCAGGGTTCTAGGGCTCTGTCGAGCATCACATTGATCCTCATTGCGCCACCAGAATATGTTGCTGCGTTCAGTGCATTATGGTGTGTCTAGTGGATTGGCCAGTGTGTGTGCAGTGTGGCTTTCAGGGCGATAGGTTTTGGATGTGCGTGTTGTCGTGACAGTGTCGAGACAGTTATCTTCTGCGTAGCCATATCGTTTGTGCTGGATTGTCGTTGCCGGGCGCTTCCTGTGATCTCCGTGTAACACACCAGCCGCAGGGTCCCAGGCTAACACCGCAGGCTTCCAGAACACCGAACCTCGGAACTAACCCCGAAATGCGCTGGTGGCAAGGCAAAACAATGCATGTTGATCCTCCTGAAGCTGCCATTTGACCACACATGCTGAATGCGAAAATTGCACATTAGAAGTTCAGTAAAAATCGTACTCGAGTGCGTGTTCTGACCAACCGAATTCCGTGTGCACACGTGGTGGCTTGCTCGTCTCGGAAACCATTGCCATTGTCTGTGTCGGCGGAAAGCGAAAGCGACCGTCTAAAGGTTGGCAACGAAATTTAAACTCTGTAATAAGATGCCCAACAGTAGTTTCGGCGTTGTATGTCAGTATTGCAGATGGGAACCCAAGAACAAGGGTGCCGACGACAGGTTCTCACCACGATCGCGACAGGTTCGTGTGACTCTGTCATCGACACACCTCGGGCCTCGCTGATTGTGAACAACGACAGGTTCAGAACGTGCGAGACCTGAAACTGTGGCAGGCTAACCCGAGCGACCGCAATGCGTACGTGCAAGCTACAATAAAGCAGGTTGATGCAGAAGCGCACGAGTTACTGACCATGGAGCGTTTACAGCAAGAGAGCGAGCAGGCAGACACTGACTCTGCTGAGTCTCATGTTGACCTCGACTACTTAGTCAAGTAACAGTGTGTGACACTACACTAGGACTGGACTGTTTTGGTTTGTGTGATTGTGGTGTTGTTTTGCTTGTGTCAGCTTGTGCCTTTACCTCTTGGCGATGCCAGGGTGATGCGTTGATCTCCGTGTAACACTAAACTAGGACTCTATTCATTGCCACAATCAGATTTACTGCACTCTCAACCTGCCGTCCTTACACTTCTTCGAGCCTCTAAAAACCAACCAGTGCAGAAGTAAACACCCGAACATCCCACAACAACGAACAAACCCGGGAACCTGTGAACTTGTTCAAACCCCGAAAGCCAAAAACCCGAAACCCACAACCAGGTTTTCGGGTTCGACTGAACCCTGGCATACATGTGGCTTGGGCCACTATGGACCCTTTGTGGGCTACACGCCCCGGAAGGTCTGAGGCAGCACGGGCTGAGACGCGGGGCCCTGTCCTCCCTGCCCGTCCTCCATGGGGAGCGCCACAAGTAGACAGGGACAGGAGGGGATGGGAGGACAGGAGGGGATGGGAGGGTGGCCGGGAGTGTTCAGAGGGGATCGTGTGTGTTCGCAGGGGGGGTAAGAGCGGGAGCGAAGAGGAAGGGCGGAGACATGTGAGGGGAGGCGGAAGGGGGGAGAGGGGAGGAGACTCTCCGGAGAGGTTGGGGTGCGTGGCAACAGGTCTCTGCGTGGGGCCGAGCGCAGGGCCTTCGGGGCAACTCCGAGCACACTGCCCGTGACCGTGACCGTGACCGTGACCGGGTGACCGGGTCGAGGTCACCAATCGGTACAGGTACATGCAGCCTGGCATGTACTGGGCGTCCGTCCATGTGTCATGCTGATCGTGTGTGTGTGTGAACATGTAGACCCACCCACATGCATGGGCAGGTGATGCCTGCGATGTTGCAGACCCCAAACCTGATAGCGATGTGCGCACTGCTGCAACACGTGCAAAAGCACCACAAGATCGTGAGCAGGTTCGCTGCAGGGTGCGCCCAGCAGTGTGGACAACTGGTTGGAAGGGGGCACGCTGTTGTGGAAACAACAGCCGAAGAAGCAACGACAAATGATCAAACAAGAAGATCGGGTATCACGCCAAACCCATACGGGAATTTGCCATAGCACCGAAAAGGTGGGATCAGTACAGGGATCATGACCCAGACATACATGTGGTGGATGAACACGAAATCAATTCGCATCCACAAGCGTTTGACACGTGCAGCACAGCTCACATCATGTCAATGGGCGTGGACATGGCTGAACCTCGGTAAATGGATGCCGTGAATGGATGCTGGCCGCCTGTACAGCCATTCTTGTATACAATCTGTCATGAACTTCGAACTCATCAAGCATCGGCCTGTCACACAAAATTGAGGGTGCAATGAGATGCGGATCTAAGCATCCAAGCAAGAGTTTCGCAGAAATTGAAGCGACAGTCCAGCATCGCCACGGGGTTGCGCACGAGCCCACACAGCACAAGCAGTCAGGCACATCATGACACAAGCAAGAGCATCATCTCACAGAGCACATCTAACCCAGCATCCTGATCACAATCCACCAGCTCGCAGGCCTATATACAGTGGGCCACAGGTGCCTCTGTTTCAGTAATCTGATGCAATGGCGGATGGATGGGTTTGTCAATGTATTTTAAGTCGGCGGTGTATGGGGCACCTGCGGTGCATGCATGGCTGGGCATGCTCCACTGCTCTGGGGTACACGATACCTGCCGACCGCCCATCCGGTCTGCAGCCCGAATCTGCGGACACATGAGGGGGGAACAACACGAAGCGGCCACCTAAAACGGTTGGGCAGCATTGCACAAGTGGCTGCCCGTCCTGCATATATATATATATATATAGTACGGGCGCCTATCAGCGGCGAAGAAGTACACAGGAAGAGGGTGGACGCTGTCAGTGCGCTTGCACTCGTTGACTGTAGAACGACTACAGGTTCATAGATGCTTTCCGGCAGCCCTGCTTCAACTGCACGTGATTTGAACAATGAACATGCAGAACAAAATGACATCACTTGAACCAAATTCTGGCACAACCTTTTACAGTGTACTCACACTTCTTGAAGCTTGGCTCCACTGAATGACAAAAGTATATATTCATAGGGTACAAGCAAACACTCAGAATGCTTATATTTCATTTGGATAAGACATGTTGGGCACAAACGGATCGAGGTGAATCATAGAATGCATCTACTTCACAAGGCCATCAGCGGCCTTTGCCTGCGGAGTGGCCAGAGTAGTTGCCACAGCTGCTGTTGCCACTTGAATTGTTCAGGTTCACCTGGCCATACTGCATCTGGTACTCAGAGGGACCATTGTTGACATAGCTGGAGGCAGCTTCGTAAGATTTAAAACTCTGGTGCGAATTGCCGCTGTAGCCATCCGTTTGTGCCTGTGCACTTGACCAGTCGCTGTACACGCCACTCTCACGTCCGTTGTGGACAGCATAGTACCTGGAAGCCAAAACTAATCTGTCAAGAGCGCTTTGCTGAACAGAAAAGTGTGATGTGCACCAGTACTGGAGGCAGGCCAGGCAAGATCACCGTAAACAGGAAAGAATGTGTTTGTCTGGGCAAGGGAATGTCCGAGGCTGGGATATTTTCACAAACAATGCAGAAAGATTCTGCAGGCCTTCCTATGCCCGGTCATGCACCGTCTCGAAAAGTAAAATAGAAGGAATATCGCAAAGTAAACTGCTGTCACACGTCACTGCGCGCATCGCGGTGACAGCTCTGAACTTGAGAAAGGCGACGCACGTGTAGCGATTTCACGCCACGCCATGCCGTGCTGTGACGAGCTGTGACGCGGCCGTTCCTAAAAAATGGCAATTGCAGACATATGCAAGTTCATCAACATCATCAAGCGACATTACGACTCTCGTTTAGCTTCACAGCTAAAGGCTCAGCTTGTGCACGTAAAGGACTGATCATGATCGACCTCCGGACGCATGCAGCTGCAGCACGTTTGGGGATACATCCTAGTGATAGCACGTTGCAGGCGACGATGTGAATTAAAAAGGAACAATTATCGCTACACACAATGACCGTATTCTGATACATATCTTGTCTGCAGCCATGCCGAGACGACTTGTCTCCTGCATGTATGGAACAAGGAACATGCATTTCCACTGGACGCCGACATCAGCAACTTTATGTGCATGCACTGCATATGAAAATGCGGAATAACATGAATCGAGATCGAACAGCGAACTGCGTTTTTGGTCCCATGTTCCTGACACAGTTTACCCTTAAGGGTTTGCGCACCGTGGTCAAGCTTTGCCCATGTTTGCAAATTTTACGAAGTTGTGTCTTAAAAATTGAAAAGCTCAATGTTAGAAGAACACAGATAAGATGATGCTCGGGGGCTCCTGCGGATTTATAGCATCCATGCACCCGGCATGCCGTCCCGAACCGACAGGTTTTCAAAAGCGGTGCATGGCTACAGGGATTCCATTATCGCGGTGTCCCGTGCCGTACAGGATGAGGTGGCGGCGAGGACGTACATTGCAAAGCGACGTCAGCGATCAACAAGTAGGTCAGCCTGGACAATTTGAGATTGTGTAATGGTGCAGACTGAGGCTGGGTGTTCAGCGTTGGTAGGTAGGCTCTTTCTCGTTCTGCCATCAATCCGCCTTTGGGCAAACTACAGAAAATATGTCCACCATCCTTGTCGAAACTGAAGAAGAGGAACCATTTCCTGCCCTCATTCAATACGTCGCGAAGCAGCTCGACGACAAGGAGAACGTGGTGTGCGCTGCGACCAACTCATGTACTGCTGTCTGCATGCTTTGGTCTGCTCAGATGCGATCACGACAAGCCTCCACTTTAACCTGAGAACGAACCAGAAGCACGCATACCTTGCAGGTAAAGACCGCTCTAGCGGATACCACGGGAAACAGGCTGGTGTCAGCGGCACAAACTTGCTTCCAAGACAATGACCTGGGTGGGGTTGTGAAGCTTCTGGTGCCGCACCTGGGTCTGATAATTGCGGCCTCAGATGACCATGCACTGGAGACAGCGTTTATTGTGCTGATTCAAATTATTGTGCGGGTGTCAGACTCTGATGAGACCGCTGCTGCCAGCCTGTCAGACCAGCTCATGGACTTTCTTGCATCATCAAAGCAAGAGAAACCTCTAAATCGTCTGACAGCGATGCTCGAGCTCTTCAATTCCTGGCCAAGCCCGCAGTATCAACATGCCTTGCTGCTGCGTATCCTGGACTATGCCTGTGAGGCAAAGCTCAGCCAGCTGGCCGCATCAATGCACAACAGAGCAGATCTCTGGCAGCGTGCTTGGGCCCTTGATGAAGGGCAGGCAATGGAACTGTTCGAGCGGATAGCACGGGTGCTAGATATGCACCCCAGCCCATTGCTGAAGAAGGAGGCCTTTTCGCTGCAGACACGGGTGCTGCTTGCATGTCCTTCGAGCGACAAACAGCGCATCAACGCGTTGAAACCCACAGCCCGCAGTGCAGCTCTGGCCTTTATCGGGAACCCCGCACAGTTCAGCTGCGACGTTTTCCAGACCGCACCAGTGCAGGCGCTCAAAGGTGACAAGGAGCATGGAGAGATCTTTGCCCTCCTGGAAATGTTGCTGCAAGGAAAGCTGGCAGACTATGACAGCAAGCGTTTCGCTGACATGCTGGCACAAGCTCAGACCACGGAGGTAGACTTGCTGGATAAGGTATGTCCTGTCACGCTCATTTCCACCTGAAATGAGCTGTGAGAAGCTGCAGACTCCATGGGTCCACCTGCAGTCAGTGCTGACTTGCCTAGAGCAGGACCAGCCATATCGCCGGCTCCGAGTTCAAGAGTGATACCCAGCATTCAGTCGGTGGTGTCCTTGCAGATGAGGCTGATGGCGCTTCTGGCTGTCTGCAGCAGCAAGGAAGGGCAAGAGGTCAAATTCGCTGCTGTGGAAGAGGCGTTGGCGCTGGAACCGGGCACAGCCGAGGGATGGCTTGTCCAGGCTTTCGGGAAGCAGCTCTTGGATGGACGGATTAACCAGGTATGTGCTTCTCGGCACTTTCATGCTTGGTTGTTGCAGATAGTGTGTTTGATTGTCTGTCCGTTGATTCAGGTCGAAGAGTGCATCAGTGTCCGGCGATGTGAGCGCCGTGTGTTTCAGCCTGAAGATTGGAAAAAGTTGCTAGCCGATCTGGAAGCATGGAAGGAAGGGCTGGATAGCATAGACGTCACTATGAAGGGGCAGAACCTATTGACACCAGGATTTGCAGTCCAACCATGGTTATCATCGTGAAACAGAGGCCATAATAGATTTGTAAGTATCGATTTGTATAATGATCAGTTGCAACAGATTGTTTCGATGACCATGCACCGCTGGGCTAGCTGTCCAGGATATTGATGGTGGCACCATCGGCATGCATGAACATGTCTGCACTCGATCTTTCGCTTGCTCGCTACTTGTGCGATCAATAATTGCTGCGAAGACAGTTCAACGCGGTATGTACACATTGTTTTCCGTGTTCCCTGTGACGCACTCGCTGCGACTATCAATCTGCCGGAATTGGTCGAGTAGCACCCGTAGGGCCATCAACGAATTAGAGCACAAGTCCGCAGATTGTCACGCAAAACAATTACAAGTTCGCATTTTAAGGGGTGTAGTATCGTGAAGAATAGTAAATGGAGTCGAAGGATGAACCAAGGCGACACCGTGCCCGGCGTTGAAGACGTTGCTGCGCATCATGTGTCCGAAACGGTGTGGGTACCTTCGCTCCACCTCATCATGTACCTACGTGCTGACGTCGTTTACATATACCCAACTTGCACAGTGAATTGATGATGCATGATGTCGTGAGCATCCGTATTGTGGCCCACAATCGAGTTTTCGGACGTCGACCGCATCTGCAGATGTTGCCGCAACCTTCAGCTTCACCTACACGGGAAGAACGGGAACATGAGGTGATAGCCGTGCTTGCTCAGGAGCTGCGCGAGCTGAAGGGCGTGGATGCATTCTCGTTGCTCCTGAAAGCGCTCGAAAACTTCATACCAGCGATCACACATGTCCAGTGCGTCCTCATTACCCATGTCTCTAGATTTGATCATGCAGCATGGTGGGTGGTGTTATCTCGATGGTAACATGCAGGCTGCTCTTATTCCCTGCACCCAACAGTCAATCTACCAACCACAAAGCTCACGCAACCACCGCTGATGCCTCATCCAGCAAACCACAGCCAGCGAGTGCTTCAGGCGTACGTCAGCGATCCGGTGGTGCTGCCAATGGTAATGGCATTCAGGATGCCCTTGGCTGTGATGAAATCACATATACGTGGGACAACACCTGTCTGTTCAAAGTCAGTAGGAACAGCCGCATTGCCGTCCAGTCTCACCATCCATGGCCACTGATGTGTTCTGCAGCTTTTTGCTGTGCGATGGTTACGCGGAGTGTTTTGCGCACAAGCAACTATCCTCTCCTGGTATGCTCACTTTCACTCCTGCCATAGTCCCTGTCCTTTGCTACCTGCCACACCGAGGTATCAAATACATTTCACTGACCTGCAATGGCACCTCATAGTACCCACATATTGCTGTGTTATGATCCAGGGACCGCATTTTATGGACTGGCAGCACTTGGCCGCAGAGGGGGCACGTTCCGTGGCTGCAGTGCCCATATCAGCCGGCGAAATCACAGCAAACGGCCTGGAGAATGGGGCATCAATTGCAGCTTTGACGATAGCATCATCTACCCTCGATGCGATGCCCTCTGATGAACTCCTGCAGAAGCTTGTGGCCTTGGTGGCACCGCATGCCCGCCGCCTGGGCTACACAACCCGCCGCATGGAGGTTGAGCGCCTTGTACAGCGTGTCGTGACGCCGTTGGCAGCGGAGCTCTCGGTGCAGCAGGGCCGATTCAAGCGGGTAAAAAACGCTTGTGGTGAAGATGTGCTCTGCCTGGATGAGACTCGAGGTCTGCGAGGGCCCAGGGTCGGAACCAGTGCAAAGGCAGGCATCCACACAGCTAGAACCCGTGCTGTCAGCGTGCACCACGATTCATTTCATTGTCACCATAGACAAGTATATGTCAGCAGGAATGCATTGTCAGTTCGGTGACCAGAAAACCGATGCTGCATCACTGTAACGCCCGCAGTTGATTTTGATTTTGCTGCAGGATGGCAGTGCTACACTTGGGGCCCAGCACGGGGATGAGGCAGGCACACAAGCCACGCTGCAAAAGGGCGGAGCAGTACGAATGATGGGCGTCCGTATCCAGGAGCAACTGCTCGGAGAGCTTGGCGAGCCTACCCAACATATGGATAATCCACCCCCTGCAACAAAGCGTGGCCGCGCACCGGTGTGTCTCTATGTCTCAGATACTGACTACAAACTGCCGGATCTGTGTACAAGTGAGTGAGGTAGGTAGCTTCGTAGGAACGGTGTGCTGGCTGACCTTCTGCTGTGGTGCAGGATGTCGTGGATCATATCGACCTGAACTGGTCCGACTTCCTTTTCAACTTGATCTCAATGTGTATTGTGTATGCATACTTTAGCAAGGCTGCAGGCCCACATGAGAGCATCACTGCCGTGCTGCTCTGCATGGCAGTGGCTGCATTTGATATCCTGCTGCTGCTGCTGAGATGGCTGTGGGCAGATCACTACCTGAACTACGGTCTGGTGCTATGTGTGTTTCAAGTGTACCGTGTGTTCTTGCTGCCGTTTGCAAACACATGGATGCTCTGGTCTCTTGTCAAGAAGCTGGAGCTACAGATTACTGTTTTCATGTGGGTGACACAAGGGCTATTGCTGGTGGGTTGCTACTTGTGCTCCATCAAGCTGCGTGCACTGCTGAACGTGCCTGTGCAGCTTGTTACCGTGTGCTTCTCCGCGTCAACGGCTGTGAGATGTTGTAGCCATCCGGGATTTGGGCTCGTGGTGTTGGGATGCATGTGCGGCATCATGTGGATGCAGATAGCACTCAGTATAGTGGTTCCAGGCCTCATCATGCACATGCTGGAGTCCAGTACATGCCGTAGCTTTGTGCCACATGTGCAGGCAAGACGGTCTGCATTCCAGACGTAGCAGTGTGTGCTTGATTCATTGTTGAATTGGACACTTCCATGTGCAAACAAAACCTGTGTTCTAAACCACACTATCTTCAGGTACTTCGACCACTGCTATGATTACGCTCCGAGCAAAGATTAATTGCCTGTGCGTTTGTGAGTAGAGTTCCTGGCCAAAGAATCCATGACTTCACTACTGTCGCTCAATCATTCGGCGCACAAGATGCCATCGTCCCGACTCACACAGTTGACACTTTCGCAATTGCCATGTGTACATATCAAACATTTTGATTCAATCAGTATCTGACGTTCTGAACACGGACAGTCATCCCGAGAATGTTTGCGTATCACACACCCCTGATACAATGTATCAGCTGCATCATTGGTTCAGACAGGGGTCAGCGGTGTCACTCATTGTACATCGTCAGCAATGTGACTGTATCAGTGCTCATGCTATTCACAAACCGCCGGGACATGGAATCTCATAATGTCAGCACAGAGCACTGCAAAGCAGACATCAAATATCCTTTGACATCAGGAATGCTTGTGCTGACCAAAGACAGCCCTGCTTAGGGCATTGAACTTGCTAGGTGTACCCATGTTTACAATTCATCACTTCAATAAGCGCGGCATGCAGAACTCGAGCATAATGCGCATGTAAAACTCGAGTTTGATGGGAGTTTGACGGGCTAAACGCTCACTGGGGAGCCCTCCTCCCATTTGGAACCTAGCTCCGAGAGCTTTTTATGTGCAGCTGCATAGTCAGCAAAGAAAGCCGCCTCATCCTCACAGTACTTGTTTGCAAAGGGAGCAAATCCATCATCCTTGAACAGGCAGTCGTCTGTCTCCATGACCAGCAGGTCAGGGTCCATAGATGCTTTCACTTCCTTAAAATATGAGTTATCAAACTTTAGCCATTCCGGCGTCCAGCTTTGGCCGCCTTTGGTGCCTGGGCCGTTAGCAGTGTACTTTGTGGAATCAACATCTGGGACGCCTGACCGCTGCTTGAAAGCACGGCCAAGTGTGTGAGCCCCGGACAAGGCCACAATCTCTTGGTCATTGAAGCCCATCCGATAGAAAACGTTACGCAAGTGCCCTGCAGGAGTGTCAGCATCTGGGAATGGTGCAGCCGCTGCTGGCAGGCCAGTGGTGTCGCCACACTCCTTCTCTTCTAAATCCTGACGGCCATATACCATATCAATCACTGGGCCACCAGCGACCTGCAATCAATCAAGTTTCAGGAAGTACAGTGATTCATCTAACACCATGGTTTTGTGCAGCCTTCATCGTTGGTCATGGATGCCACGTTTATACCCTGTCGCACTTTCGGCGTACCTCGACAGCAGTGGCACTGGCCAGCTGAAGAAGGTCAGCCCAGGTGACATTTGGATGGTCCTTCTTAATCTTGGTTAGCAGCTTGGTTGCAAGGTCCAGGCCAGCATTGGGTGGCGCAGTCATCTCCTTTGTGAAGCGAATGGTTCCAGTTGCACCGCCAGTTCCTGTGTTCTTATTATAAGTTCCGGCATCATGCCATGCTGCAAACATGGCGTAAATGTCTGTCTACTTCTTGAATACGAGTGTGACAAAACAGGAAACTGTGAAACCACATGGCTGATGTCAATTGGGACTTGTTATGTCAATCCAGTTAGTACAAAACAATCCCAGCAATCGGGCCATGGCCGACATAGGGAGCTCAAGCCCCTTTGTTGCGTTTGGGATGCCGCAGGCCGTCAACACTGGTGCATCCGGCACGTTGGCACAACATTGTCGACAACGCCAAGGAGTACCGTTCACCGATGTCGGCAAGCAAAGGCCCACGAATGAAAGTTTGCTCACTGCGGCTGCGTTCGGGCGTAGACGGTTGTGCTGCACCACAGTTGACCAGAACGACATTCACAGAATCTCCAACAGCGCCTCCTCCGACGTAAATCGCGAACAGTCGAACATAGCAAAAAACGGCCCAGCGCCGTGAAAGACCAGATTTTTTCGGACTTGTTTATGTAGCATTGTTGTGTTTCAACGCAAACATGTTGGCCTCTCAGCCTGCAGGTCACGTGCAGGAAAAGCACGTTGACGCGGCACACCCCATCGCTTTGAACAGCAGCGGCACAAATGCAATAAGCGGGTAATAGATTGTGCTGATAGCAGGCATATCAATGTCGTAACGGAGCTGCACATGTAATGGCTGAGGAATCGCACCGAGACGGACGCAAATAGGTGCGCAGTTGGCCTTCTTGACTAGCACGGCGCAAGCTTCTTTGGCAGATTTCAGCTCTTCGACGCTAACTGCTTTCACTCGCACACTCGTGCGACGACCAGGCGTGACCGCCCTGCGGCCGTTCGTCTTGCATCGGACCGCCGTTGACATCAGCATATTGGTGACAGCTTTGGAGTCAGAGCTGTTGAAGCACACAAGAAATAATCAATAGAAAGTAATAATCACGCAAGTTGAGTTCTACATAAACATTTATCTCCTTGGCAATACTTTACTGTGTGACAAGTTGCGTACCGCTCACATGAGGCTGTGGACCACCCAAACTGTGGCGAAGCATCCCCATGGTTTACCTAAATCGCGATAGGTCGTCCACGTCCCAGCTGCTTCACTTAAATTTTACCAACACATGGGAGCGAAGAGAAGAGTGTGGTAAACCTTGATACGAAAATAACAACTGGTCGTAGGCATTATCATCCAGGGTGAGATTGTGCAGTAACAGCACTTGTGCCGCGATGGACACATGCTGCTTATACCTCCCTGTAAATCAGAGACACCATAGCAAAATACTCCACTTACTTCGCCTTGCTGATATTCAAGCGGATATTTTGTGAAATCCACACTGAATCGTTGATTGCCGCAAAACATGTATGTTGCTATCAATGAGCTAGCACCATTCTGATGGTTACATCGGAAGACACCCAGTCTGCAGCCTAATGCTTCACTGGTGAGCTGTAACGTCGCCTATACGCACTTTGACTGCGTGATCCTAGAAGAACACATAACTGAAAAGGGTCTTCCGTCGAGTCTTTTGCTCAAAAGCGTTCAGAATGTCAGGTGCATCGCCTATCCAGTCCTCTGCATCTTGCAGCATTCGGGCTAGTGTCAACGCCTGCAAATCAATTTCATACACGCTTGTGAGTGCAACAGATGTAAGACAACGCATGTTCTTTTGTGTCTTTCGTATGAGGGGAGGCAACACCACCTGCAAAGAACCGCATGCACTACATGTGATAGGTTGCGTATAGATGACCTGGGCCTTCTTACCTGTGGCGCCGCAGCTAAAGCTTCTCTGTTATTATCCGGCACTTCTAAATTCACAACTAGCACAGGACGCATGCTTTCGACTGACCGGGACGCCATGTTGTCAAGCAGCAGATCCATAACCCGCTCTTCAAATGTCACCACAACATCAATGTCATCATCAGCAGACAGCTGCCATTTCTCAGGTGCTGATTTTACACGCATGTTGCGTTCCAGCATAGATATCAAGCCCAAGCGCTCGTAGTGAGGCTGGTCAGATGCAGGCTTGGATCGCAGATCTGCCAATATTGCTTGATATGGGGTGCCAAACTCGTAAACATTTGGCTCATACGCATTGGGGCCTGGTAACCTGACACAGGTCCCCACACCATATGACACGACATTGTTACCAGCTTCCTGCAGGACTTTGTGGGCCTCCATGGATCGGTTCTGATTGGAATAGCAAACCATGGCAAACTTCAGTTTGTGCATGGTATAATCGCGTCAGTGTCGTGCTACACATGCTTTAGAATCAAGTCTGCAGGCGCCTTGGCTGGTAGGGTGTCGACCGAGCATGGAATGTTGAGCCAATGACGCTGGGTTCAGCCGTCCTGCATGTAGCTCGCATCTTGTTTGGACGTAGCACTCATATGACCACACATCAGCAAGGAAACGTTTCAATGCTATATACTTGCCGAGTTACCTTCGAGCTTGCTGGCTGCTGTAAGCGAAGAGCGCCGAGCGCCCCAGCGCGGTAGCTGGACCGATCCTGTCCAATCTCTTAAGCAGGAAGGATCCACGTCTGCGCAGGCAATGAATTCAATAAACGCTTTCAACACTTGTGGATATCTCAGTCGAGAACACTTCAGCCCAGCTCCGTCGGCTCATCCGGTGGCTTACACAGTGATCACGTCCGTTGAGCACGCACACAACCTGCACGCAATTGAACATTGCGAGTCCGACCGCGCCCAGTCGCACGGCTTTGTGCACACCTGGTGAGTATGGTGTCTCGCGCTGCGCCTATGACCACTACTCGATATAGCGCGGTAACGAAAGGGGCGAGCAGCGTTTGAAATGTGCAGCGAGGCCCGATCACAAGTGTTCTCATATGCGGCAAGGCGACGACACTCACAGCATTGTACATCCTCGATTGAATTACAGTTACGCCCAGGCTTACACAGCAAGCTACTTCGTCTCCTCGCACCACCGGCCAACCTGCAAAGCCCACTGTGTGCCAGACAAGCAGCCTTCAAGGAGGGATATATCGTAAATGGCAATGTATGTCGTTAAGCGCAATGGCTGCAAGCAGCCTGTGCAGTTCGACAAGATTACTGCACGAATTGTGAAGCTGTGCTATGGACTCAACACAGACTTTGTCGATCCCATTCTCGTTGCACAGAAGGTGACTGCTGGTATGTATCCTCCTTTTGATATATACTGTCTCCACTAGTTTGATCCTAATGCGCGTGTTTAGGTCTTCGCTGCGTGTCGTGCGTGCTGCGCTACATTCGCCTGTCGCGTGCCGTGTTGCGTGAAGCATGCAGATCTGAACAAGGCCATTCAATTTTACTTGCTGCAGGTGTGTATCGTGGTGTAACAACATCAGAGCTAGATGAGCTCGCCGCAGAAACGGCAGCCTCGCTCACCGCCTCCCATCCGGACTACGCTGTCCTTGCGGCCCGAATTGCCATATCTAACCTGCACAAGAACACTTTGAAGTCCTTTTCTGGGACCATTGAAAAGCTTTATCGACACACTAACCCAAAGACAGGTCCGACTCTTGTGCGATAAGCATTCAAATTGTACGCTGACCCAAGAGTGTCAGTAATAAGTTGTGTCAGCATCAGCATCCCTGCGTAGACCAAACCAATCAGCTCTTCATAGGCTGCGTTTAAATTTGGCTTGCGGTCGTTGTTGACCATTCGGCCGGGCCGCTCCCGCGGAGGCGTCTCTGGGATTCGTACGTTTGAGCATCGACTTGCTCGCCGATAAGAACATCAGAATGCAATTGATGCAAATGCAACGATGTATGAATGTAACGGAGTACAGAGCATGCCGCGGCTGTTTCTGGGGAACAAGCCATGGCTCGTTTTGCCAACACAGACTTGCACCAGTTGCTGTGTCAGTGTGACCAACGACACCTTGCATATGATTACTGAAAACTCCAACGGTGTCAGATGTGTTTTTCATTCGTGCAGGGCAGGAGTCAGCACTAATTGCAGATGATGTTTACAACATTATTATGAAGCACGCAGAGCGCTTGGACGCTGAGATCATCTATGACCGGGACTTTGATTATGACTATTTCGGATTTAAAACTCTCGAAAGATCCTACCTGCTACGCCTGAATGGTGACATTATTGAGCGGCCTCAGCACATGCTCATGCGCGTTGCTGTTGGTATTCACAAAGAGGACATTGCCGCAGCCTGCCAGACGTACCAGCTGATGAGTGAGCGGTGGTTTATTCATGCATCCCCTACTCTGTTCAATGCTGGAACTCCTCATCCTCAGCTCAGTAGCTGCTTTTTGGTTGCAATGAAGAGTGACAGTATCGAGGGCATCTATGACACACTCAAGGAGTGTGCGTGCATCTCGAAGTCAGCAGGAGGAATCGGACTGCACATACACAACATCCGGGCTGTGGGAAGTGCGCTGTCGTCTAATGCCCCACTCACTGCCTGTGACTCTTTTGGTTCAGATGAAAGAGTCCGTGGCCAGGTTAACAGTTCAGCCTAGTGTTCAGGCTACATCAGAGGTACCAATGGCACGTCAAACGGGATTGTGCCCATGCTGCGGGTTTTCAATGACACAGCACGCTACGTTGACCAAGGTGGTGGCAAGCGGAAGGGAGCATTTGCCATCTACCTGGAGCCTTGGCACGCTGACATTTTTGACTGGCTTGACCTTCGCAAGAACCACGGAAAAGAGGAGTCGCGGGCGCGTGATCTCTTTTATGGCCTGTGGGTGAATGACTTGTTCATGCTCCGCGTTGAGCGCAATGAAGACTGGACTCTATTCTGCCCCAGCAGTGCTCCAGGTTTGGCAGATGTGTGGGGCAAACAGTTTGAAGAGCTGTACACAAAGTGCGAATCTAGGGAATTGAGGGTCATATTGAAGCTTTGCATAGGTATACACCATTCAATGTGTATTTGCAGGTATGAACGTGAAGGAAAGGGTATCAAAACAATTTCTGCACAGAAGCTTTGGTTCGCCATTCTTGAGGCGCAAGTTGAGACCGGCAACCCCTACATGTTGTTCAAAGACACATGCAATGCCAAGTCGAACCAGCAGAACCTTGGAACCATCAAGTGTAGCAATCTGTGCACAGAGATCGTCGAGTACACTGCTCCGGACGAGACAGCTGTCTGCAACCTGGCATCAATTGCACTACCCAGGTTTGTCTTCGCATCAGTAGCAGTTATGCCAAATGGATCAGCATTGATCTCTTGGCTGTATGATGGATTGGCTTTGCAGGTTTGTGCGTGAAACTGGTCTTGATGCAAGTCACCAGGCGAAGCGCTTGATAGGCTCGTTGGACCACAAGGGCCGCATGTTTGACTTTGACAAGCTCTCAGATGTTGTGATGACGGTGACACGCAATTTGAACAAAGTCATTAATATTAACTACTACCCTGTGGAGACCGCGCGCCGCAGTAATCTTCGCCATCGTCCCATTGGGCTCGGTGTACAGGGTCTCGCTGACACGTTCATCCTGCTAGGGCTTGCCTTCGACAGTGAGGAAGCGAAACAGCTCAACAAGTATGGATCATGAAAGCCTAACCCAAGCGTGGGATGTGATGTTTGCATCTGTGGAGCTGACAATGTTTTGATGTACTCAATCCTGCCGAGTGCTTTCAGGGACATTTTTGAAGCCATTTACTTCTCTGCACTGAAGGCTAGCAATGAATTAGCCCAACTTCATGGTCCTTATGAAACATACGAAGGCAGCCCAATCAGTAAGGGCATCGTGCAGCCTGACATGTGGGGTGTTTCCGTCAAAGAGTCCCAATGGGACTGGCCCGGTCTGCGAGCCAGCATCAAAGAGCATGGGGTGGGTGTTTCTGGTTGTCGCGCGACATTCTACCTGTGGTGATGCAGTGCAGTCGTGTCGAATCTTACATGCTTTCCTTCTGCCTGTGCAGGTTCGCAACTCACTGTTGGTCGCACCAATGCCTACAGCTTCAACATCTCAGATTCTGGGAAACAATGAATGTTTTGAGCCGTACACTTCCAACATCTATGTACGCCGTGTTCTCAGTGGAGAATTCACAGTTGTTAACCAGCACCTGTTGCACGATTTGACAAGGCTTGGTCTATGGAGTGCTGACATCAAGAATCAGCTGGTTGCCGCCAATGGAAGTGTCAAGGTATGCAGTGTACAGAGTGCTAAGATTATAAATCGTTTATGTCTGTCAAGAACTGATGTGACAGACGGTTTTTTGCGCTACAGGGTATTCAGTTTGATGATGCAATCACACAGGAACTTTTGGAAAAGTACAATTTTGACATGACAGGGATCTATCAGACAGTGTGGGAAATCAAGCAGAAGGAGTTGGTTCAGATGGCTGCTGACCGTGGAGCTTTCATCGATCAAAGCCAGTCCTTCAACGTACACATTCCTGATCCTAACTTTGGCAAACTCACATCTCTCCATTTCACAGCTTGGCGCCAAGGCCTGAAAACAGGGATGTACTACCTGCGGACCCAAGCTGCAGCTGATGCCATCAAGTTCACGGTGTGCTGCGCAACACCTGGTTTGGCATACTCTATTTCATCAAATCCTGTGCTCTGTACCATGTACATGCGTTGAACGGTGCGTTGTGCTTTCAGGTAGATCAGCAAGCTCTCACTAAGGCCAAGAGTGCCCAAAACAACTCAGTACTTGAAGCAAGCGCGCTAGGAAAAGATGATGCGAAGGAAAATGTTGTCATCCCATCCATTGCGCCTTCTCCTTCTTTAGGCAAAACATTGGCAGGTCGTTCGGGTTCAACAAGGCCTGCACTTACTAGTTCATCTGCCAATGTAGATGTGTCGCGAATTGCAGATGTGGACATGGCAAAAGAAGCGCAGATGGCTGCCATGGTCTGCTCACTTGAAAACAAAGACGCTTGCTTGTCCTGTGGAAGTTAGATTCCCTTGATATTTCTGTGTCGTGGATATACCCCCGATGCATGTCATGCTTTGTGACCAATAATATTTGGGATGATGGACATTGTGATTATTTCATTCGTTGAGCAATCCTGCTCGAAAAGTTTGTGATCGTGGTATCCAGGCCCACAGCTTGTTTGTGCAGCAACAAGTATGTGTGTAAACTAGCCAGCTGGCCTCAAGACCACAAATCAATATGCTTTGAAACGGAATAGCTGTTATCCGGAGTTATCCTTGTATTGTCTAGTTGTGAGTACTGTAGTGTTATGCTGGTGATTGGTCAGGGTGCACAGGACCAGGACTGTATTACATGCAATAAATCGCAGAGCGCATTAATTCTCATCCATACATCTCTGCCTGCTGCTTCCGGATGACGTAATCATGAAGTGGAAGACTTATCCACCATGCGGATGTTACCAAGGGTATGCTTGCCACCCTGGATGACTGTCCCCAAGAAGAAAGACGCAGATGCATTAGTGCCACTGCAATGGTGTGGGTGGAGTGTACAGTTGAGGCCCATGGTCCTATCAGCTTTTCTCAAAATACGATGAGTTAGGGGCAGTCAGTAGCTTATATGCTGACTTTGGTTTTTGATTCAGTCGGCATGGGAAGGCTGTTTTCAGTCCGTCACCATGGGCTATTCAGACTCGCTCGCATATTTGACAACAGACGGTACAAGAACCGCGTGAATGGTGGCAGTGGATGTGCAATATTTCACCACCTAGCTGTCAATGTAAACAGCTTTGCCATTACAGCGCTGACCTACAGCCAACCAGTAATGTGCACCATGCACAAACCCCTCGAAACCCTGCTGATGTTGCAGCATCGTCTTGAACAGCGCTGGGACAGAGAAAATTTAGCTATTGGAAGACCATGGAAAGAATGGGCATGCTGCCGGACGACCAATGGACACAAGATGACAATGAATCAATCCAATGAAACGTTGCTAGATAGAGTACACCTGCGTAACAGGTATTAACAAACATCAGCTCAGGTAAAGAAACCTGCAGTGACTGGGGTCTAGCTACGCGGCCACAGGGGCGCTTGCGCCATTCTGACTCTGCAGCCAGCCCTGCACTGCTACGCGCAGGTCACGGTCAGGCGTGACGTAGGGGTGCGACAGCGGCATGTTGGTCATCGGGGAGAGCTTGCGGCCGAGCGACAGCCACTGCTCGATGGCACTGCGTTCATACACAAAGCCATCTGCGGCCTTGACGGGGTCGAGCATCAACTCCCCGGTAAGCGGGCACCTGCACACGTTGTGGCCTTAGAATGGGCTTGCAAGTGTTACAGTTGCAGTCTCTGACCTGATCTTGCTGTTGCCGCTTGAGGCGCACGCGGCTTGTGCATCTCGACCTACGAGTAAAGTTGGGCATGCAAGTGGTGTTCAGAATTTCTGATGCAGGCGCCAGTGGAGGTTCTGTGCACATGTGAACGCCAAAATTGATAAGTCCTTGGTGCAACAGGGTTGCCAGGTGTTGGGTTTTATTGTTGCTTAAGCAGTTGCAAGACCCATAAAATGTGAAACACAGTCACAACGAGCTCACATCGTGCCATGAAGGCATGAAGCAGGCAGGTGGTACGAATTGTATGCAAGTGAGAGACACTTGAATTATACTGTACCAAGCGAATCTGTGATGGACTGACGGCCCTTATCACTGGAAAGGATATGATCCAGAGACTCACCGGTACGCCGTAGGGACGATGTAGCTGCCATCAGCGCGCTGCTTCGCGCCTGCACCGGACTGTTTCCACATCGTCTGGAGCGTCTCTCCCCGCATGCTCTGCAGCGCGGGCACGATGCCTTCGTTGAGAGCTTTTGCCGTGTCCTCGGCATCCCCAGCGCGCATGCACGCGATGGCTACCGCCTCAAAGGTCTCAGCCGTTGTTTTCGGCCAGCTCAGCGCTGTCGAAGGGGTGATGTGCTTCCCAGACACGGCGAAGTCGAGGATACTCTTGCGCATGCCGTCGTCGATCGGCTGCGTGTTGAGCGTCAGCAATTGCATCATGATCTCACCTGCACCGTACTCCTACTCAACCCCCGCTCCAATCAGCATTCCTCACCGCAACATGAACGCACCGCTGCCTCGCGAGATTGCAAGCGCCACTCGGCAGTGCAGCAATGAGAGCTGGCCATGGACACCTGTGCCCAAAATCACAGACCCAAACATTCACCCCGCCTGTGGGCCATAAGACCGCGAATGCACTATACTGCCTAGACCATGTCAGATACATAGTCAAATCGACGATGCAAACGTGATGAGCAGCACGAGCACACATACCCAGTGAATGCAGGTCACGCGCCATCAGCTTGCCAGCAGCAATGTCCTCCGAGCCGCACAACGCCTCCAGCCCAACATCGCCAACCTTGGCCACAGCATTTCGGTCAAAATACACCGCCGCCGCATTCAGCCGCCCGTGCGCCATCGGAATCGGCCGATTGTGCATGTGCTGCAGCGCCGAGGCGATGGCGAGCGCAATGTCCACACAGCTGTTCCACCCCAGCTGCTCCGTCGTCGGCAGCACCGCCGTCTGGAGGACATACAGCAGGTTTCCTGACTCGGGTAGGTCGAGGACGAGCATGCCGCGGTCAGGCGCAGCGCCCTTGACGCGCACGAGGTGCGCATGGTCGAGCTGCGCAGCAGCGTCAAGGTACTGAGCGAGGCCGGCAGGGTTGTAGAGGGAGGCGTTGAGGACACGCAGCGCATGCGTGCCGCCGAGGATGTCCGCGCGGAACACCTTGCCAAACACATCCTCCAGCAAGAGACTCCTGCAGGCAGGCGTGTGTAGCTGCAGTGCGAGAGAACATTGATAGTGTGCTGTGGCGCCACTTCAGGCGAGCAAGAATGAAGGCTGACGACGAGAATACGAGAGGCGATCGAGTGCAACCTAGAGCTAGGCATGCGCGCTGCCAGTGAAAAGGCATTACATATACCCGCTGCGACGCTGACGGGCACTGCAAAACGTCGTGCAGAGGCACGGTCGTGCAGAGGCACGGAGAGTTGCACAGATGCGCATACGCAGGTGCAACGATGTGATGGACAAGTACGCCAACACTAAGCTCAATGAGACGCGGCCGTCCCAGTCGTCGCATACATTGCATGTGGAGATTCAAGCCGGTGGAACAAGCGAGTTGTGGTTCTGTTGAACGGTTACAGCGCCCTGCCGCGGCCGCCATGCCAGGGTGTCCGTGTCCACAGGTGCACATGCTAGCCGGCGGTCTGTGTGCTTCCAGGTAGCAAAGGTGACAAGAAGACGAGGGCAGTATGGCAGTCCAACACTGGTGCATGCACATGGATTAGTCGAACAAAAGCGCAGCGCAATCGCATGTCCAGGATAGCGCAATCGCAGCCGGGGGTGCGCACGACTTGGAGAAGCCGTCCGTCGCTTTCCATGCGTCGCGGAAGTCGATGAGTGGCACCGGGCTCGGCGTGTCCCCGGCGGCCTGTGCCGCCACAGTGGCCGCCGATGTCGCTGTCTGCAGGTGCGCCTGCACCGCCATCCGCTCCTCCTCCTGCACCCCACACACGCCTCAACGTGTCCGCAGCTCTCCTCCGCAGCACATCCTCCTCCGCAGGGGCCCACGGACAGCCAGCCTCAGGCGCGGGCTTCCCAACATTGTTGACCTGTGAGAGAGTGACAGTGGCAAATCCTCCACGCCCTTGGCCCTAATTTGGACACGACTCCGGACACCTAGCGCTGGAGACGAACAACGCTATCCAAAGAACAACCTCACAACACTGTTCCAGATCCCAAGTGACACCTACTGCAGCTGGTGACAGCGAGGTCTGAGGCAGGCGCGTCTGCAATGCACACTATCCTACACAGATGCCAGGCAACAGAGACGCATAGGCATGCCAAGCATCGGCTGAGGATCGCGGCACAGGCAACAGCGCAGCACCTGCTGGTGAGGTCTGGCCTGCCACAGGCCCTGAGTCAGGATGGCCAGCGGGTTGGCCGCCTTCACGCGCTCCTCCTCCTGCTTAGCCGCACCCGGCTGGGGCACCTTGGGGTAGGCCGAGGCAAACGTGTTGAGCGCCGCCAGCCGCTGCTGCGTGCTGCGGGCTCTCAGCCACCCCTGCGCCGCCTCCGTCGCCGCATCGAGCTGATCCAACTTCTCCCGCGCCTCCTGCAGCGCATCATGCTCCTGGGCGGCAAGCAATCACATCACGACACATTGCGCCGTGCCCTACCATGCAAATTTGACCCACTATGCTGGGCCTCAAACGAATGCTTACACAAAGTAACGCCCCAATCAATCCTACGCCCTTCACACCCCCCTGCCGCACACACCTGCAACTGCAATCTCCGACGGCCGCGCATCCCATGCATGCAACCTGGAAACATGTTTCATCCGCGGCACTACTCTCCACCAATGACAGGGATGCCGATGCCCCTCCAGCGCTCGCCGCCACAGCACAGCACAGCACAGCTCGCACCTGCATGGTGAAGATACGACCCTCGGCGGCCGCAGCGCGCCGGGCGCGCTTCTTGGCCTGCAGCGCAGCAGCTCCTGCCGTGCCCCAGGCGTCCTCCTCCTCCTCAAACTCCCCCCAGTCCTCGCCATCCGCGTGCTCTCCGGCCTCCTTTTTCTCCAGCACCGCCTCGTCATACTCGTCTGAGTCATACGCCTCGTCATCTCCCGTCGTGGCCGTCTTGCTGCCGCCTGGTGCCGCTGCATCATCACCACGCAGCGCTCAGCACAACCTCCCGGGACCGGTGTGGAGCGCAGCAGAGCGTAACTCCAAACCCAAACCGAGGCAGGGTTCCGCTGTACAATCAGCAGGGGCACGCGAAGGCAAGATCAAACTGGCACGAGTCCAGGCGGTGCCGTGCGCTGGAATGCAGCATCAACAATGAGCGGGTGCCAAGCAAGGCCCACGCCAACTGTGGCACATGCATCTACCTGCTTTCACATTCGGGCGACCAACTCAACCCAGGCACAGCTGGTAGTGTGAAACCTTGAACTTGGAAGCCCTGGGTGCTAATGCCAGCAGATCAGCTTGCCCATCGACTGTTCAGCTTTGATGACCAGCCTAGCTCGTCACAGCTCGAAGCCAAGAGCAGCTTTGTGTGAGTGGCCAAGCAAACTGCAACACTGCTGCGCCCCGCCATGCACGATTCACCCACAGGTTCAAACACACCTGGCTTCTTCTTTGTGTTTGGGGGCGGAATCGTGGTCACCATGCTGGCAACGCCGTCCACAGTCGCCTTGATATCTTTCTGCGCACGTTTTCCAATCGCCTGCATCATCGCAGCCAGCGGATTCTCCGGCACGGCCTCCCCTGCACCGGCAGCAGCAGCGCCAGCGCCCACGGTGCCGCCGGCCTGCGGTGGAGCCTCATCCTCATACGGGTCCAGCGTCAGCAGAACGTTCTCAACAGGTGCATCGGCTTGGACTTGCCCAGCAGTGGCCGGGGCCGACGCTTTCGCATCGCCCTGCGCCGCCTTCCGCGCGCCAAACTGCGAACCCCCCACATGGCCGACGCTGTGCGCAGGTTTCCCATGCTGCATTATCTGTTTGAACGCCGGCTTTGCCAGGGACGGTGGCGGCTTTGCGGACGTGTTGACGGTCCCGTATGGAGAGCCGCCGATCGACGCAGGCTTGCTCGCACGCTTGCCTTGCGGGAAGAGGATGCCCCCAAGCCACGCCTCGAACTGCTTGCGGGGGTGTTGCTCCGCCTTCGGCTGTCCCGGTCCGACGGGCTTGAGCGGAGGCTGCCCGGCTGGCGCAGCGGGCGGTGGGGCCACGTCTTGTTTCTCGAGGTACTGCCAGAATTCGGAGGGGTCTGGGATCTCGGGGGTATCTTCAGGCACGTGGGCTGCAGCGGCAGCTTTCTGCGTGGCCTCATGAAGCAGGGCAAACACAGCGCGGTTCCCTGCTGCAAATGCAAGGTCGGCCGGGGTGCGGCCAAACTGCAGAGCGTCGCGGTTGTTAAGGTGCCAAGAATGCATGATGCACATGCATGTGAATCATTCAAACGGATGGAGAGTGTGACCTGGACCCCCGATCGGTGCAGTGAGGCAGAGGCCGGAATATCAGGAGCTGCAGGCTGGACGCTGTCCCATTGCCATGCATATCGATTGATCAGAGAGCGGTCAGGATCACGCAGAGAATCATGCAGTCATACGATCATGCACCTGCACATGTTGGGACAGGTGGCAAAAAGCATTTGCCAGGTGTACTAGCTGCCAATTGGGTGGCCACGCTGGGCCATGCCAATTGAAGCAGGGTGTTGCGCTTGACTTGTGGATTGTGTTGCATGAATCTACAGTGGGAACTCGATGCCGCGAAATGGTGCAACGCAAGTGATAGCGTGGAGGGGAACGGGCCGCACCCGGTCCGACACAGCAGGACTGGCCCCCATCTGGAGCAGCAACTCCACACAACCCTGGTCGCCGCTGCGGACGGCTTCATGGAGCGGCGTCCCGCCGTCTGCGGATGCAGCCTGGATGTCGGCGCGTGCCGATGCAAGCACACGCAGCGCTTCGCGCTGGCCCTTCCACGCGGCCAGGTGTGCCGCAGTGAGGCCGTCCGCCGTTGCGAGGGACGCGTCTGCTTTGTACTCTAGCAGCGTGCGGATGCTCGCCAGCTGCCCGGAGACTGCTGCCTTGTGCAGCGGCGTCAGCCCATACTGAACAAAACAGTGTTTTGGTTAGCCTGCTGATGGTGTGTGCTGTTGTGCTATTGTACAGTGTCATGCAGGATAGTGGATGCGTGGATGAGTGGTGGGCCTGGGACTCAAAGGAGAGGCGTGTGGAGGGGAGTGTTGTTTCTGCTGGTTGGCCGGTGGGGATGACTGTGGCGAACGGGCGGGCGACCAAGTATAGAGTGTGGAGCCGGAGGCACACACCTTATCGCGGACGTCTGGTTCTGCGCCCGCATGCAGCACCCTGCGCAAGCAACGCTCGCTGCCGTTGAAAGCTGCCAGATGGACGGCGGTGCGGCCGGCCTGCATGGCAGCATGCTGATCGATGGTCACAGCTGGAGCACTGCTCGCGATGACTGGGGGCGTGGACATGCATGACTGATCCAGATGGACCAGATTGAGCGCGGTGCCACGTACGCCGAATGGTGAATTCTGAATAATGCTGCAATGCCTGCGAGGCGCATGGGGCGCGCTGCGGCAACGGTCGTGCGCTGGCAGAGCACGACCATCGTGCTGCAGTGGCGTACCGCGTCTTGCAGCCGAAGATCGGGATTCCATTTAAGCAAGGCTCCAAGAGCCTTCATGCTGTCATGCCAGCAGGCCAGCTGCACAGTGGACCATCCATCCTGCAGCACACCACTTCCTGAGGCACGCCGGATCTGACCAGACGTACTTGTGTTCCACGCCACCTCCGGCAAGACGAAAATTTCAAGTTCGCCTTCAGCGAGAACAAGCTCTTAGCTGGCATGTTGGATTGGTGAAGGCTGTTCGAATTGACCACCACCAGTGCTTCCACTGCGGCTGCACTCAGTCCGCAATTACGAGACTACGTGCACCGGGTGCATTCTCCAAACCGGGCGTATCGCCAACAATTCGCCCACTTGGACCCTTGTGGAAAAGATATAACCTAATTTGATACTGTATACACGTGGTTTCTTGCGAAAACGTTTGGCTGAACTCAAGGACGTCGGAACCCAGCGACGTACCCCGTTCAATTCGTTGATTCTGACTCCGCGTGACAGGAATGTCTCAACAGTGTGCGCATCATCGTTCTCCACAGCCTCAAAAATATTCTCCCATGCGGTCGCGCCAGGCTGCTTGCCTTGTAGGATATTGCCTAGAGCTTGCAGTGGATTCGCCATGATGACTGGTGTTGCGACGTGTCCAGAATAAACAACAGTATGTCCCCCACAGACCTAAGCCAGCTCAATAAAAGTCAGATGAAACTCGCTTTGGCAAGGTATGCAGCGTATTCGAAGGATTTGGTATGTAATCCGGGCGTGTGCATGCATGACAGCCAGCATGAACAGGCTGCGTGCATGGCCGGGGCCTGTCGCGTCGTCTAGAAGCTGCTGGCCCAACCTGCGGCTGCCTCATGCAGCCCTTGCAGCCCGCCCGGCACAACCATCAACAAGTCGAGGGTATAGATTGGGGCAGAATTCAGAAGCAAAACTTCAATTCCACACAGTCCTCTGCAGACTAAAATATATATGCCTCGGAGGCACGACCCGGAGTTCCACATCTGTCTGGGCCCATGCAGGCTGTGTATATTTGTGTGGTATCAACGACGTGAACATGCCTTCTGTAAGATGCTGTGTCTCTGTGCGTCAAAGAGCGCAGGTTGCCTATCCAAGATCGAATCTCTCACTCATGAGCTTGACTGCTATAGATGTGCTTTCAGGGGTTTGTTGTCAGGGTTTCTGTTGCTGACATGTCTGCTGTCAAGTCTGAGGCTGGCCAGTGTACCCTCTTCAGTTCGAAAGGAATTGTGTGAGGGCCCGCTCACTGGTTGACAAGAAAAAAGGAAACATAAACAAAACTGGCATCACGCCAAACCCAACCGGGCATCGGCCACAGCAACCCTACAAAAAAAAAAAAAAAAAAAAGGAAATCGGGCATCACGCCAAACCCAAACGGGCATCGGCCACAGCAACACATAGGGGCGGAAGATACTGACACTCAATAAAATGTTGAATTCATGCACAAGCAAACACAAGCCAAACAAGCTTGGACACATGTGAGCCTGCTGTGCTGTGGGTGTGATGCGGCATGAGCAGGCATCTGTGCATGGGCTCATGATCAGCACTGCTTGAAGCTCACGCATATGTGAGCACAGCAAGCCCCGTTTTTTTCAACCAAGCTCCGCCGCCTCCTCTTCTCTACTCGGGAAGTAGTACGCCTTGTTTCCCCTGCAGTCTCTGACTGCTGCTTAGCTCAGCCACCATCTTCCAGGCCACGCAATTCGGCTGCAACAGATTGTACATATATAAGGGGGAATTGGCTCCCAGTGCCATGTATAACCGTCGCACTGTACGCGAGTAGCCTGTCCGCAGTGGCGTATACGCCATCACGGGACCCCGGTCCTCCCACCTTCCCGGACACCACGCTTTGAACACGGTACACGGAGCGCCCCATGCATATGTGTGCCCCCTGCAACAGGAGCCTGTGTACAAACGCCATGCTGAAAATGGCTACGACCAGTCCTGTGGAACACAGATGGAGGCATATTGGGAACATGCCGCCATCGTGTGTGCGGCTCTGCCCACTGGCACGGGCCTGCGCGAAGTGACCTGCTTGCGGCTTGGCATCCTGTGTGCCACAGAAACAAGCGACGCAAGCGGTGGCACGACCATCGTTCCATGGCGGACTACAGGACAAGGATGGTGCGTCTTCGCGTTCAGCCCCATTGCTACTGGACCCTATGCGTGGCCCATGCGTGCTCTGAGCTTGAGTCATGTCTGCGACTCTGCCACTCAATTTGTGGCTGGCTTTGTCATCGGCAGGGTTGGGTCATCGGGCCCGAAACGGCAAATTTTCGGGCCCGAAACAAAAAATACCCGGAATTTACCCCGAAATGGTCTGGCCAGACCAGTTAACTGGCAAAAGAGCTCTGTTGACCCTTCTGAGGGTGCCATATGATCATACACACTAAATGGGGAAATCGCACGTTGAAATATTTGTAAAATTATGTCTCGTTTGCGAGTTCTGACCAACCGAAACCTGTGTTAAATTGTCGCTTGCGCGCATGCTCGTCATGATCATTGAAACGAATGCCACTGTCAACGACAAGCGACTAAGGTCGTCTAATGATTGGAAACGTCATTTCAAAGTATTTATTAAAAGGCCGAATAGTGAGTACGACGTGGTGTGTCTATATTGCGGATGGAATGCCAAGAACAAGGGTGCTGCAGCTGACGAGCTCGTCAGCGAGTGCAAGCTTGCAATTGAGGCCCACGTCTTGGGCAATAACACAAGGCCTCCTCCTAGGAAGGCAAGAGCATGTCCGAAGATCCCAGCAGAATATCGGAACGAGCTGCTTGCCGGCTCATACAACACATCGAATAGACAGACGTCTTTGACCGCAGCTTTCAACCAACCGGCCCACGACAACGCTAGACTTGCGATCGCCAAGTGGGTGTTCGTCTCGGGCATTCCATTTAATGCAGTCGACAATGAAGAGTTTCGATTTGCAATCGCCGAAGTTGCTAGAGCGGGGACCGGATTCATGCTTCCCGCTCGGAAGACGGGAAAACCGAAAAAAAACCCTTTTTTTTTTTAAACCCCGAGATTTTCGGGCCCGAAACCCTAAATCCCGATTTCGGGATTTCGGGATCGACCCAACCCTGGTCATCAGTACGGCGGCCTGCACCGCGTGCGTGTGTGGGATCATCCCGAGTGTGGGTGTTGCTGTGCCCGCCCTGCGTTTGCCAGACTGGTCCCACATCCATGCACGGTTGACAGACTCCCCTTTTCCGTGTGGTCCCGGCTGGGAGGACTCTGTGGTGGACTTCACTGTGCATAATGCTTCTATTTGTTTTGCCTCTATGCGTCCGGGCAGTGGTTATGTGCATCTGGGCAGTGGTGATGTTTTCGGACGTTGGCGTCCTGTCGACCGCTGCCGGGTTGAGCATGCACGACAAACAACTAGCTCGGGATACCACCAATGACCGAGTGGCACCCTGTCTCCGAGACCCTGACCCGCGGTCCTCACAACACATGCATCATCGGGTCGTTCTCACGACTTTACGGATACGGCGGTTCGGTTTGTTACGCCCAACGTGGCTCCATGTCGCCACTGCGTCCCATGCAATAGCGCTTCACCATGTTCGCTCTACAACACAGGGAGTGACCGCCGGATCCCGTCCGGAGATGGACACGCCGGGACAGCCCTCAAAAACTCACAAATCCGGGTCGTGGGCGTGGGTGCTCCAAACCCGAGGTGTACCACGTGAGGCCGACGTGGGGGCCCGATGCGAGGCCGCCTCCGCAAACGTCTTGTTCTTGAAAACAGACACCCCACTGCACACGGCCTGCCGCTCACAGACTCCATGCATGCACAGTACACGAGTACCTTCCGCAGTGGTGCATCCAATCATAGGCAACCTGCGTTGCGCGCGCATGTGGGCCAGTCCCGGGTGTGTCTGCTGCTACGTGCGCTCTCCGGCTGCCGGAATGGTCCCATGTCCATGCATGGATGTCTGACTCCCCTGTCCCCTGTGGTTCTGGCCATGGGTGCAGGACTCAGTGGTGGGTCTTACTGTGTCGGACGCTCTTTTTCATCCGCCCCTGTGCGTAGGGGTGCTGTGGCCGATGCCCGGTTGGTTTTGGCGTGATATCCGAAGATTTTGATGTTCAATAGTTTGATATATTTACGGGTGCTATGGCTGATGCCCGCCTGGGTTTGGCGTAACACCCGGAATACATTTGTTTTCCTTTGTCTGTGTGGGCAGCAATCGGAGCACGCATGTCTGCCGTGTGTGCGCTGACGTGTGCATGGTACTTGGTCCCTGCTTCTTGGCGCTGCTAGGCCCTGGCCCTCCTCTGTACCACGTGACGGCTATAGCATGTTAGCTTGTGGCCACTGGCACTGGCGCATCCGCGAGAAACGCCGTCCCCATCCACTGCTGTGCCTGCCGTCACAAGCTCCACACACGATATGTTCCCTGTGGCGCGTTACTTTGCGATGTTTCGTGCACGAGTCTGGCACCAAACGGTTTGAACTTTCGTGAAGCCTATGCACGGCCACGGCTCGTCACGAGATATATTATCGCAAAGCAAACGTATGTGAACGTGGCGTCCTTATTTTGTAGAGCTGCGTCTGTCTCTTCTCATGATCGCTTGAACGCCTGCGTCATCGCACCGGAGCCTTACCGAGACCCATCATGGTCGCAAGTCAATGTCGCACCAGGCAAGCGACGTGCCCACGCTTGCCTGGCTTGCAGCGCAAGCAAGTCACTGCAGTTAGTCAAAAGCGTCACGTGTCCTGCCTTTGCGGTAGCAGCGAGGTTCGCCTGCTTGTCAGTCTCCGGTGTCCACATTACTGCAGCCATTCCCAGCAGCATCATGCCCATGACCCACGCACGATCAGGCGAACCCCATTCAAGGCCAGGCCAAAGCGCTCCACTGGCACCAGAGCTGCAACCTGCATGACCAAATCAACAAGTTGCCATGCTGGTCTGTATAATCGATTAGGCAAGTAGAGCCACACCAGGATGTCAAAGTGCCGTGGCATGCAGTGGATGTTGCAAGCTCCTCTTGAAGAACTCATGGAGCAAGCTGCTGCCATGCGGGATACCAGACCCGTCGCATCGGAGATCGTCACCTTTTCGCCAAAGGTTTTCCTCCCTGTCACCCGTTTGTGTCGGGACACTTGTGGCTACTGCACATTTGCCCAGCCACCCAGGCCAGGTCATCGAGCGTATATGTACCCAGAGGAAGTCCTGAGTACCGCTCTCGCGGGCCAGGCTGCCGGCTGCAGCGAGGCCTTGATTACTGTTGGTGACAAGCCGGAGCTGAAGCATCAGGAAGCGATGGAGCAGCTGAACGAGATGGGCTTTGCATCGACTATCGACTACATCGCACACCTGTCACACCTGATCCTCGAGCACACTGAACTCCTGCCACATGTTAACGCTGGTGTGGTCACGAAAGAGCAATTGGCAACTCTGAGATTGGTTTCAGTCAGCCAAGGTCTCATGCTGGAAACTTCCTCTGCATCCGTGCTGGCTGCAGGCGGTGCTCACCACAACTGCCCAGACAAGGACCCTCAGCTGCGTCTGGAAGTCATCCGCAGTGCAGGTTGCGATTATCTCCATGTGTGAATTGACAGCCTTGCTGTAACAGTATGCTTGGTTAACCATGTGGCAAGGATCGGTCAAGCCACATGTTTAGAAATTGGATCTATTGCTGCTGTAGGTGAGTTGCATATACCATTCACAACAGGTCTGCTACTGGGCATTGGGGACACACCTCAGGATCGCCTGTCTGACCTAGAGACGCTGCTTCAGCTGCATCAGCGGCATGGGCACATCCAGGAGCTCATCATTCAGAATTTCCGCGCCAAGCCTGGCACCCCCATGGCTGATCACGCCGAGCCATCCCAAGACGAACATCTGCGGACAGTCGCCATGGCCAGGTTGCTGTTTGGGCCCAGCATGAACATCCAAGCTCCTCCCAACCTGAGCTGTGATGCAAGCGCTTCACCCGAGGAGCAGTCAGCGTCTTGGCAGGCCATCATTCACGCTGGTGTGGTTCCAATGCAGCTGTTCAAGTTGCACAGCAGACCACTCTTATTGCCTTGCAAGTACGGATGAAGCAGTGTAGACAGCGGATGTAGTGTGCACACTGCCGTGCAGGAGCCAACGACTTTGGGGGGATCTCCCCAGTCACAAGGGACTGGGTCAATCCCGGCTCGCGCTGGCCCCACCTCAGCGCTCTGGCAGCTGCTTGCACGGCGTGTAGCAAACTCCTATTGCCTCGGCTGCCTGTGTATCCCGAGTACATACAAGAGGCCGCAATGTGGCTGGGCGCCACCCCCCTCCCACAGGTGGACACAGGCGTGCACGGCTCACCACTGCCAATCCACGAGGCCCCCGCAATGGGCGGCGCCGTGGTCGTGTCTGCAATCGCGAGGACGCTGGCAGGCGCTGACTCGGCGGGATATGCGCGGGCGTCAGAGTGGTATGCGGGCATGGCACCGGCACGAGGCGGCGAGGCCTCAGTCGAAACAGCAGCCAATGAAGAGCTGCGCAGGCGGCTGGATGTGGCTAGTGGTGCAGTGCACACGGCGTCCAGCCTGGTTCAGAATGGAAAGGCACCGGCGGTGCCACCGGAGCGGCAGGCGCACTGGGCCGTGCGTGTGGGCATGGACGGGGCGCTGGACGGCTGCACGGGGCCGGCTGTAACTGCCCGTGTACAGACAGTGCTGGACAAGCTGGTAGACGTGCCTGCAGAGGTGGGGAGCGGTGCTGCTGGTGAGCGTCAGAGATGGGGTGGGGGGGCGCATGGCAATAGCCTGGGGGCAGAGGATGTGGAGGTGCTGCTGACAGCGCGCGGTGCCAGCGCGGAGGCCGTTGTGCAGCGGGCTGATGACCTGCGGAGGGCCGTGTGTGGTGAGCGGGTGACGTATGTGGTGAATCGTAACATCAACTACACAAACGTGTGCACATACGGGTGCGCTGCCTCAGCGTGCACATGCCTTTTGTTGTGAGGGGGCATGTGTTTATGCCGCAGGGATTGTGCATCGTGGACGTGGATTGCTGTGCTTCCAGCGTGGGCTCGACGGTGGTCCGGCATACAGGTGCAAATTCTGTGCGTTCAGCAAGGGGCGCCGTGCTGACATGGCCCGTGAAGCAGCGTACTTGCTACCGTTGGATGAGATTCAGAGACGAGTGGCTGAGGCTTGGGACCGTGGCGCCACGGAGGTGTGTCTGCAGGGTGCGCGTCCGATTCGCATGGCCCCTTTGTTTCACGGGCTGCAGTAGGTGAAGCTGTGCAAGTCCGTGTAAGTATGCAGATAAGCACACAGCAGTGATGCTGGCTGCAGGTGGTATTCATCCAGACTTCACCGGGCACACATATCTGGAGATCCTGCGGGCGTGCAAGGTAGCGGCGCCAGGCGTGCATGTGCATGCATTCTCGCCGCTGGAGGTACACCACGGGGCTGCGACTCTCGGCGAGGACCTGCCACGCTTCCTGCAACGACTGCGTGATGCAGGGCTGGGGTCGCTGCCCGGAACTGCTGCAGAGGTGCTCACAGAGCGTGTGCGCAGCGTGATCTGCCCGGACAAGCTGTCGGTGCAAGAGTGGCTGGACGTGGTCGCTGCCGCCCATGGCGTCGGGCTGCGCACCACCAGCACGATCATGTTTGGCCACGTAGACCATCCACTGGATTGGGCTGAACACCTGCTGGCATTGAAGTGCGTGGCGTGGTACTACATGCATGTGCTCAGTCTGTCTTGTGTTTTTGCGCGTTGGCAGAAGTTTGCAGCTGGCTTTGCATGCAGGCGCTTACAGCAGTCAACCGGTGGCATGACGGAGTTTGTTCCTCTGCCCTTTGTGCACATGGAAGCGCCAATGTTCAGGAAGGGAATGTCACGGCGGGGGCCAACTCTGCACGAGGCAGTGTTGCTTCATGCAGTAGCACGGCTTGTCCTCTTTCCTGAGATCACCAATATACAGGTGTGTCCGCGGCTGACCTATCACCATCATATCACCGTAATATATTGTGATCTTGGCGGCTTGCGCGCATGTTGTGATCAGAATGGTTGTGATGTTGATGAACATGTGTCCAACTGCAGGCCAGCTGGGTGAAGATGGGGCCCGAATGGGCAGCACGCCTGCTAAACGCAGGATGCAATGACATGGGTGGCTCGATCATGAATGAATCCATCACCAGGTCCGCCTTTGTGTCATTGTCTTGCTGCCATAACGGATCACTGAATCGTCCGCAGTACATTGCCACGCTAAGATGCAGATGGGTCTGACACGATCACGAAATTCTTACCAAGATGTTGTGGGTGCTGCTTGCAGGGCAGCTGGAGCCAGGCACGGGCAAGAGCTCAGCCCCAGCGAGATGGATGCATTGATCCACAGTGCTGGAAGGCAGCCTGACCAACGTACAACATTGTACGGAGTACCGTCAGGGGGCCAAGTGTCGAAGTCTTTTGCTGCGCCACCTCTAATGCCGCTGTAGTACGTCGTAAAACAAGGAAGTGCAGTATTTCAGTGACTGGAGATCATGATCGACTTTTGCTCCTCCAATTGTAAACCTGCGCTCCTACAGTTTCTAGATTATACCTGTTCGCACTGTAACCGCAGCTCCGCTGCAATCCACATCGAGCACGGACACAGAATCAAAACCTCACGGACGCACTCAGGCATAGGTGATCGAACGAACTTATACAGTGACACATACGCGGCTTGAGAAGGCTTCTAACGCAAACTGTTCCATGACCGTTGTCACTACTCACACGCAGTACTTGAACGAAAGTGGCTACCCGCGAACCAGCTGCGGAAACGTTGCCAATCCTCGCCTTGTTCGTTATTGAGCGCACCATTTATATCAGGATGATCGCATCCTTATTTAGTTCACCGAGAATGCTGTCGGTGAATGATTGTCCCAGAGTGTCATCATGCGCTCAAACCGTCCATAGCGCCCTTGGCGACGTTCTCGCAGCGGGCAGCAAGTCGTTGGAATGAGCGCAGAAGAAGGTGAAGTCTCAGATGGTCAGATTCAATCTGACGGAGGCCTGGTACGCGGTCTGTTGGACGCGGGCTTGGCGCCGCGAGCAACAGCCCAGCCCATGTGGCAAGATGATTTTCAAAGCATTGTGTAAATTGTAATCGATGCTCGGAGTTCAGTGCTCCGTCTGCTGTGACACTGCGCCAGAACGAATTCCAACGGGTTTACAACAAGACCTCTGGTGTACAGGAGTCGGGAGAAGAGTCGGATCATGACAGCGCTCACAACAGACGCAACTACCGAGGTCCAGTTACTCCACGGGCCCCGGAGGAATCGCGATATCATCGGATGGACCGCATGGACGCTGGCCATGGGCGTTCAGATCGATGGAGGAGGGGCTACGTTCGTGGAGGCGAGGCCCACAGGAATCACAGTCGGACCCACGAGTGGTCCGACAGATCCAGTAGGCATGTAGGGAAAAAATCGTCCCCTAGCAAACATCTTGTGCAGCATGCCCGCGAGAGGCCCGGTGAAGCAAGGGATCGTGGGGTGGCAAGGGATGGGGGTGTCAGGGATGCAAGTTGCAGGGAAAGGACAGGCAACCAGCACAGGCCACCTGCTGTTCACAGAGGTAAAATTGCTTCACGTGATGGGTCATCCTCGCTTGATGAAGCTGCAACGAAGCAGGCACCCAGCTCACCGCAGCCAGTCCATCATGCTGACCTCATCAAGATGCAGAAGCTGATCACACTAGACACAGTTGGAGTCGCCGCAGCTAAACAGTATGCTTCCTGTCCACTTGCTGCCTAGATGTTGGATCGTGCATATGGGGCCGGGGGCTGTTGTACTGTCCTCATCAATGTGTGTGTTAACCAATACGCGGGTTCACCGATCTGTGGCTTAACCAATGTGTGTGTTAACCAGTGTGTTTGGGCAGGTCTTTCAACTACACTTGCGCTGTCCTGCGCAAGGGACTTGTAATACAGCAGCAGGTGTGGAGCTCTGAGCGCGATCGGGGCCAAGCAGCTGCACTGTACCAAGACCCGGAGTGGGAGGGCATGCGCACTCGACTACTTAGCGGCCTAAAGGCAATCCACCTTGTCTGTACAGCTGGTGTTGTGAATGATGAGGCCTCGTTGAAGCTAGGGCTGAGTACACTGGAGGAAGCTCGAGAAGTTTCAGCAGTACGGCCTGTAACTGCAGTAGCTCGCAGCTCCGTCTCTGAAGAGTGCATGGTCCAAACGTACTAATACGGTTTGAGCCATTACCAACATCCTTCACATCCTAGAAAATGGGGCAATGACGAACAAATTGCGCAAGGAATCTGAGGCAGACACTTCTTCTCAGTCTGCTATACAAGAGTGAAAATCTTCTCTCTGAGCCTCAGCACACGCTTAATCACTGCAGAACCATTCACACACCAACAGCTGCAACGTTGACAGCAGCATGCTCACACTGGCGGATGTACATGCAGGCTCTCACGAACTTGCGGAAGCCCCAGCAGACATCCGAGGTGGTGTCATGGTGCACCAGCCTAGCCAGTGCCCTCACTGCAAAGCAGAAGCCCCAGTCAAGTACCCCATCTGTGGCTGCATCGTCTCCTTCTTCTACCCCTGCTAGCAGCCAGTCAGCATCTCCCATAGCTGCTGCACCATGTGATATAGAGGGACCTGCAGATGGTGTGCTCAAGAGTACATCTCAGCTGGACGCGACAGAGCACAGGGAGGTGGATGGCGATGGCGTGCGGTTGGGGTCATCAAGCAAGCATTCGGACGGCAGTGGTGACGGAAAGGCCAACAAACTCTCGCTGGCTCAGCTGCAAGAGCCAGCTTCACAGGTTTCAGGGTTCAAACCCAGGGTGATGTTCCGGCTGAACATCTCAGGGACGGAGGCGGCGGTTGGCAGTGGCGGGTCGGAGCTTGTATGCAGGCATGACCCCGAACCCCCACTTCCATCAGGTAACTGCCAGCCAGGTGTGGAAACAGACGCTGCACAGCAGTCTGCTGAGCCGCCTCTGCCGGATCAGCCACCACAACTGGAAGATGCTCCGGCCAGTGCCAAACAGCTAGACTCTGCTGGTGTCGGCCCGGGAACACCCGAGCATGTGGATGCAAGCCCAGCTGGCGCAGATCCTGGGCCGGACAAGTCATTGTCGCCGGCACCGTTCCCTCCAGAGGTAGAGGCGGAAGAAACTGCTCCAGATGGAGATGTCCGATGTGGGGAATCTGAGGTCCAGGGTGGTGTTACGGCTACTGCCAAGGCCTCTGTGGCAGCACCCAAGGACACAGTAGACCAGGCGGCGGCAGATTCAAGGACAGCAGCAGTCACTGCTGTACCGGTGCGGAGGTCGCGGTGGGACATGCGTGCAGATCTGCCAGTGCTTGCGGAACCTCAAGCTGCGGTGCCGCAGCTGGCAACATCGGTGCGGCGGCATGATGAACGCCACAGGCCTGAGGCGCCTGTGCCACCAGCATCTGTGGCGGTTGCGGCCTCCCGTCCAGCAAGCAGCGCTTCCCCAGCAGCTCCAGCAGATGCCGGGGGAGCAGAGCGTGACTACGCTCGTAGCCGCAGCCGCGACGCTGAGCGGGATCGCCATAGAGACCGGGACGCCGATCGTGCTCGAGAGCGTGAGCGTGACAGGGACAAAGACAGGGAGCGGGAACGAGGCAGGGATTGTGACAGGGACCGGGAGAGAAACTGGGAGAGGGGCCGCGACAGGGAGAGAGAATGGGAGCGGGACCGTGATCGGGACAGGGAACGGCCGCTGCATGGGGATTCGTTGCACCGGGGTGATGGCTACAGTGACGCAGAGCGGAAGCGCGGACGGTTTGAGCGGGATGGGCCACGGCGGCAACGGGACAAACTGCCGAGGCTGCATGACGACCGGCCACAGCCACGGAGTCAAGATCGTGAGCAGCGCCGGACAGAAGGCTGGGGTCATGCTCAGAGCCGTGGGGTGCGAGGCATCGGTGCAGACGTCAACGGCGCATCTCACACGACTCAGGAGCCAGCTGCAAAGCCTTCCCCGCCGGTCGCTGTCGTGCGGACACCTGCCGCATGCGCTCCCGTGCGCACGAGCAAGGCAGTCGGGTTGATCATCGAGGAGGAGCCAGTGACCCCGCCCAGTTCTGACGGGCTGTTTACTGTGCCAGCGTCTCGACCGGTGTTGGCGCGTGAAGAAAGTGTGACACCTGTAGCCGCAGTTGCAGCAGAACGGTCCGCTGCTGCTCGTGCTGAGTCTCCAGCTACACCCCCTCCCAGCGGCAAGGTTGTCCCTGAAGTAAAGGCTGAGCCCAAGCCAGAGGCGCCCACACAGCCGTTGCCGAACGGCAGTGCACGCGTGGGGGAGCCGGCTGCACCACTGCGTCACATGGACCGTGCAGAAGCTGCAGCACGCTGCGAGCCGCCCACGCACTCGTCTGCTGGCACCGCTGAACCGGGCGTGCCTGCTAGCATGGCTGCGCCTTCGGTGAAGGTGGAGGAGGAGGCGCGGCCTCACCTGCCTGAGGTGAACGGCTCGCCGGTGACGCCTCCAGGGTCACCCCCGGCCGCGGATGCCAAGGCAGCCCAGCGACCGTTTGCGGCGCCAGTCCAAGAGGCCCCGCCAGAGCCACCAGTGCCCTTGCCCGCAGCACCTCCTCCAGCCGACAGGCCACCACAAGGGTCAGCCCCAGTGCGGCCCCCTCCGGCGCCGCCCGCCCCGGAAGCTGCTGCACTTCCAGTGCACGCCGCTGCCGTCCCAAGCCAGCCTGGGCCTAATGACGGTGCTGCGCTGCCTTTTTGATGCTCCACATGTACCAGCCATGTCTGTTGGCAACTCCGTCTTGCTGTGGGAGAACTGCGTGCAAGCTGTGTGGGTCAGCTGGCGCTGAGATTGTGTTGTGTCATGCAGATCCCACGCCAGTATGTGGCAGTGCAGCAGCGGCGCCACCAGGTTTGCCTGCATCACACTGGACGCCACCCTCGCCGCTTTACTCTGGCCCAAGCCCGCACTCACAGGCGCCATCCGCATCCAGCCCCGCGCAGCAGATGATCGCGTCCGGGAAGCTGCTGCTGCTGGTGCGTGTGGAGGGTACACTGGTTGACGTGGCCAAGCCTGTGAGTGTCGACAAGTGGCCGGCAGAGCAGCGGCAGCAGCTGCAGTTGAGTGTGAAGACGCAGCACCCAAATGACACCAGCCTGATGCAGCTGCCAGGTTCCTTGCTGTGGGTCAAGCTGCGGCCTGGCATCCGAGCGTGCCTGAGGCAACTGGCTGCATGCTTTTCCATGCGACTGGTGCGCTAGTCACTGTACTTTCACAACATTAGTTGTGTTCTGCAAAGCAGATGGGCTGTACTCACACCTGCCGTGGGTTCAGGCCAGGTTTTGGTGGGCTTTTGCAGCCGCAGCACACATAAGAATGTGGGTGATTCAACACACGCTGGTGTTTTGTCCAGGTGAGTGATCTCAAGCCAGAGGTGCTTGCACACATCCGTCGCATGCTGGACCCTCGGGGCGTCTTCTTCGAGGGCTCTGTCATGGACAGTGGCTCCAAAGTGACTGGTAGCAAGGGCAAACTAGTGAGGCACCTGGACCGCGAGCGTGGAGTTGCTGGCCTTGTGCCGCTCACACTCATCCTTGACGTTAAGCATCAGCAGTTCTGGCAACCTTCAGATTCACAGTATGTTCTGCACTGTGAGAGGTACTGCTACTTTCCTCGTAGCTCCACGGTGCGTTCTGGTTTCCCGAATCTGATGTCATGCTTGATGCATATGTTGCATTGTCAGTCATGTGTGTGAGCATAGCTCTTGTGGCTGCTGATATGAGCCTGCTATGGGGTCCCATCAACTCTACGAGATTGAATCGGGAGCAGCCCGCACATGTCTTCTCAACTTTTGAAACCTCCCTATGGCATCTCTGTGATGGAATACACTGTGGTTTTGATGATGGATCACAGCCACATGCATCGCTCTGTTGATGTGCAGGCAACCACTATGCCATGCCTTCTGGCTGCTGGCAGGGATGAGTCAGCCCAAGGTGGCGTGTTTGCGTGTGCATGCAATGCCCTGCTGACCATTCATCGCCGCTGCTTTGATACGCTGATGTCCCCACAGTGTTCCGCAGCAGGAAACAATGGTGCATTCCTAGCTTGGGATGCAGTATCGGTGATGAAACGGGAGCGGGCACGGGTGCTGCATGGATGCGTCCTGCACTTGGCTTCGTGTGCTGCCGCGTTAAGGGTGTGATACAGCTCACCCCATGAAGCGATAACCGCTGCTGAGACTGGCGCATCGCTCATCAAAATGTGACTCTGCAGGATAGGCAGATCGAGTACCTGCAAGAACTGGGGAGAGATTTTGGAGCCAGATGGAGCAACAAAGGTGCAATCAACTCAAAAAGTAGCGACGAGATTACGCATGTTATTGCCGTCTCGCCTGATAGTCCAGAAGCTATCTGGGGGATGCAGAATGGGCGTGCAGTCGTCAAACCACCCTGGCTATTGTGTTGCTCTCTATCATGGAGACGCGAGACCGAACTGTCCTTTGTTGTTTCTGAGTGGGAATGACTGGGCAACCTACTTGCTTGATACGACTCAAAAGCCAGGCATGACCATGATTTGTCGCAAGTTCCAAGTTATGAACAAATGTACTATTGGAAAACTGTGTATTGAGACTTGTTTACATCACAACTTACAACATCAGTGTAAGAGAATTGTCACTTTACAGCAGATATTGGACCAGATCAGTTCGAGTGGTTCTCGAACTGCACCTGTTGTGTAGCTGCCCTTTTTGCGGCATCACCGCACTGCAGTATATCACACCATATACCCACGCACAACATTTGCAACAGGTTCCGCATGGTCACTGGATGCACACGACGAAGACGGCCACAAACTTGCTGATGCATCCATGGAATCGTCTTGCAACAGCGTTCTTTGCAGCCGTTCTAGCCGCCTCCTTCTCGAAGCTCTGCACAAGCGACCTTGCAAGCATGCATGTAAATTTCAGCACAAGGTGAGACAGCCCTGGAACATACCTTTTGTCCGTTGCGTCTAGAGGCAAAGTACTACCATGTCCTGCTGCTCCAGCAGATGATGAGTTCTCGCTGGCGTCTGACACATACCCTGAACGATCGGATGGCATTTCAATGTCTTGAACGGCTGCCACTACTCTCTCCAGGTCTGGAGGCCGCCACAGCTTCCTCCGCAGGGTTGAATATTGTTCAAGTGCCCCCTGCCCTGTGGAACCTGTCAACATCAGAGGTATGGCCGTACTGCGTGCAGCTTCCTTGACGTGGGCAGGCTGCAGCAGTTGCCGAATTGCAGGCGACATTTCTGACGGGCTTGCCCACACAGGCTCGACTGCAACCTCAGGATCGTCATGCAGATGCCCTTTTTTGGTCTGGACGTCTGGACTGAATCCACTTGCACTTGGTACACCATCTGATACTGCCGCGGTTGGATCTGGCGCCACAGCTGGACTCCCATTATCCCCCTCAGCCATGTTGTCTGTGTCAGTGCACTCTGAAGGTTCACCTTCACTCAACTCAGGGACAGGTGCCTTTCCAGGGCTGGATTCGTCCTGATCATCACCCTGTGAAAGCTCCCCACCATCACCCGAGCTGCCGGCCGTCCCGCGAGAGGCCGCCAGGGCTCGGGAGACTACAGCTGGCCGCTCCTGGAGAAGGTCCTGCAGGGACGCAGTCGAGACCGAGACCCGTGGCGTCTCAGGCGACTCAGAATTGCAGCGGCGGAGTGGTGGCACCAATGGTTTATCAACCCTGCTGATGGCATCAAGGTCCTCCGATGTACATGATGAGACCAGCGCCAACGCTGTGTCCCTCTGCATCTCTGCACCATGAGAATAAGCGTCAGTGGCATCGCCCTGCATGCTCTGCAGGCCTGTGGCAAAGCCCGCCACCGCACCCAATTGATTCTGAGCTTGATGGCCGTCGAGCGGACGGCCTTTGACAAGCCAGAAGAATGTGACATCCAGTGACATCCATGTCACTGCCAGCACTTGAGAACACGAGTACAGAGGTGCAGCACGAAAGTGCATCCGCAGGCCTGCACGTACCAAGGTACTTCTCGCGGATCCGTTCTTCAAGATCAGCGGGCCGCCTCCAAGTGGGCAGTGTCGTGGATGATAGAGGCTCGCTGAGATCTGCAGCGCTCCCGTGTCTCATCGCCTGCTGATTGCCAGTCACACAGCTCCCTGCAGGCGCGACTGCCTGCGGCAGACAGGCAATAACTGGAATTCCGATCACAACATCAGGTGCGACAGCTGGAGCGGGCTGTGCAGCTCCAGACTCGCCGCGATCCTCAGCAACGGTCCCTGTTGCATCCTGTGTATGCAGGCCTGCAGAACACTCTGCTGTCATTGTTTCAGACATCAGTAGCTCAATGTGCCAACACGGCGGGAAAATGAGCCTGGACCATCGGACAGTTGTCGCCCAGAACGACTATCATGTGGCCTGTCCGGTCCACCTCCTGCACAGCCATCCTCAATAGCCGCGGCTGTGTGCTCAGTTTCAGAGAGCGACACACCCTCACTTCTGCCGCCTGCAGCAGCAGTCAGTTGCCCTGTGTTTCCACATGGAACATCAGCCTCTCGTGACAACTGGACACAACCACCGAAATCAGACCGGAGGGAGTGCTGCGCATCAGGTCCTCCACCATCGCCTAAGTCCCCCGTAGCAGCACCGCGCTCCGGCTCTTGAGCAGCCCCGTTGTTACTCCCTCGATGAGCATGACTGCGCGGCTTGCTGCTGTCACCATCAGCGACCTGGCAGCGGTCAACAGCGCCCAGCTCCTCCGCGTCTGACAGCAGCTTCACTCGAGCCTCCAGCGCAGCATGCAGAATGTCTACAGCCACCGAGTCCCTTACATCCAGCGCCGCTTGGTCTGTATCCGGCCCCGTCTCCGCCCGATGCACAGACGGTCCAACAGAGCTGGCCGTAGGTCCAAGCTCCACACAGGCATCATCCGCCAAGGGAGCAGCGAGGCTACTCCCGTCCGCACGCCCCCTTGACGCATCTCCACTGCCCGCTGCATGGTGCTCCCGATAGCTACCGTCCAGCTCCACCAGCCGGGTGGCGCTGGGCTCCTCATCCGGCCGCTGCGGGCTGCATCCCATGCTTGAGCCCGCTGCGGAAGCCCCGCGCAGCGCGCCCGCCTCGATCGCGTTCCTCACATCGGCCGCACAGAGGTTCTGCATCGCATTGTGCACCGCGGCAGTGTGCGCCCCCTGAGATGCAGACCTCAGATCCGGAGGGAATGGAAACTCTGAGCCCGGGATGCTGTGGCCTGTGTGCAGCAGCTGCTCGAGCGCCGCAAACTCAGCTGCGCGGCGCTGATCCAACCCACGCTCTGCCGCGCACGCGCCACGGGCTGCATGGCCCGGTGGATGCTGTAGTTCCACAATGGACAGGAACTCGCGCTGTGGAGCGTTTGGCAGGGGAGCCGCCCACGCCGCCGCCTCGACTACCGACCCGAACTCTTCAGGATGCCGGTTATTCCCACGCACCGCAGCGGCAGAGCCTGCCAGATCGTGGCGTGCTTCACCTCGAGCAGCCGGAGCCGTCATCGCCGGTACAGCTCTCGCCTCCTCAGCAGGTCTATGGTTAGCGGGCCCATCTTGCTCCCGGTGTACTCGCGTCTGCTCGCTGATGCCCTCCTCGCGTGCGTCCGAATCAGCGCAAGGCGCCTGCTGGCGCTCCGCCGCACCACCCCAAGGTGGCGGCGGCAGCGCAGGCGTCGCGTGTGGCTGCGGCGGCGACACCCCCTGCCGGACCACCTCAGTCAAGCCCTGCAGTAGTGCCACCAGCGCAGCATCTGTTGTGGTCGACGCCTGTGGCGGATGCATACCGTTTCTGGCACCAGGAGGTTCTGGCGCCGGCCGGAGCGGTGGCCCAGCGCCCCCGGTCCATCTCTGCTCATGGCAATCCCCCCCCGCAACTGCGCCCCCCTCGCCTGGACCGTACTCCGGTGGTCCCCTGACATGGCTTGTTGCATGCACGGGCCACGAGCCGCCGTCCATCATGCGGTCAACGTGGGCCGGCACGTGAGGCCGCATGTGGCTGCATGCATGCACAGCAGCCCCCCAGTACTGCGCGTCCCTGTCAGACGGCCAGTGATGCTGCTGGGTGTGTGTCGCATGGGGGCCGGGCACCGGTCCGCTCTCAGATTCATGGCATATACCGCCAGCAGCCGGTGCAGCTGACTGCACAGCTGGTGGTGGGGTGGACCCCGGGGCAGCAGACGCCGGCCTACCTGTCGCCGACTGCCGTGGCTGCGCAGCGCCCTCCTCCCCACCGGGCGCCCCGGATACACGCCTACCAAACGCGACGCCTGCAGGCCGCTCGCGCCGCCGCTCCACGGCACGGTCAAATGCAGCCCGTGCACGCGCTGACATTGCGACCGCACGTGTATTGCTGCCATCCCGCAGCGGGGGCCGAGGCGCCACCGGGCCCTGCGGTGACTTCCGCGGACGCGCTCTGGCAGACCGCGACCGCTTGCGCGCCGGCACGGCGTTGACCTCATCCACCGCCACCGCCACAGTAGCAGCTGCCCCACGCTGCGGAGACTCCACCCACCCTTCCTCCTCCACCTCTTTCTCAGGCCGCCTTTTGCTCGCAGCCTGGCGTGCTGAGAGCCGCTGCAGAGCTTTTGCCGCTGACAACGCCCCCGACCGGCCTGCGCCTCGTGTGCTCTTTCCGCTGGCGCTCAGCTCCGCAGGCGCAGCCTCCATGACATCACTTTGAATCTGCGCAGCACGCAGCACGACCTCATGTGCGCACGCCGCCGCAAACACCGACAGGTCCTCCATTGCCTCCATGCTGTGCCAGCTGGGCAGGACACTCGTCGGCCCTGGCAACACAGCGATTGCGCTCGAACGCTTGAATGCCAACGTGGTCGCCTGCGCCGCCGCTGCCGTCGACCGCGCCACACACTTCACCTCCGTGTAGTCGATCTCAGGCCCCAGCATCTCTGCCAACCGCTGCCTCGCAAGCGCGTTATAGTCTGGCTGTGGTGGCTCCAAAGCGGCCACCGTGTGTGCAGGCGCCTCGGGAATAAGGGCGGCGTGTGCCATGTCTACCATGGCCTGAAGGGAGGGGTGCAGTGGAGGAGCCGTCGGCTGCCCTAGACGCACGGGCGAGGCGGGAGAGTGGCCTACGGGATGTGGAGACATTGTAGGGGAGGCGCCATGCGAGGAGCTCGAGGCAGGGGTGTCTGGGCGGGAGCCTGCCGTCCGCGTGACTGCTGCTCTGTGCCTAGCGGGCACACATGGCTTAGGCGCCCGCATCTGCGCTGGCCTGGCTGTCTGAGTTGCTGGCTTCGCCCCTATGGTTCCAAGCATTGCCCTCACTCTAAGCACGGTCAAGATCATACATTGGTATGACAGGATGGTAATAGGCGCACATGCGGTCACACAGGCATACCCAAACTATGTACCTGGTTCAATTCGCTGGTCGTGTCCACACCACTGGTATGCCAACAACGACGTGATCCAGATCGCCATTATGGCGGAAGCGGCGCCATGCATGTATGCGTGTGCCGCAGTTATCTGCTAGCGGCGCCAGTCGCAGGTTGGACGAAGTGCCCGCAGGCCTGATCAGGGCATCCTAGCACATCAACAGCAGAAGCGGGCAGCTTCTCTCCCCCAAACACGCGGCTCAAACAACCCAATTCTTGAGTGGAGCTGTACTGTTGAGCAGGGATCAGTAGTGGGATGGACAGGGGTGATGTGAAAAGCGAATGACACGGCACCTGAACTGTGTGCCGCTTACGCCCCATGACCAGGATACAGCTTCTTGAAAGCACATGGTCGCAAAGTCTCGGGTTCAGTCGACGTGGCACATTCGCGGATAACCAGGAGGGCATCCTTGTAGAATTCAAGGCACAGCGGTACAGATAGTTTTATTGACAAAGTGTTCCTGAAATGCCGGGTCAGCAGGACTAGATGATGCACAGCTGTGTTATGTGAATTGGATTCAGAAGACATGGCAGTGGCAATCAGATGAACAGGTATAAGGTTCAGATTCTCACCAGCAGGGGCCGCCAGCCCTGACTCTGTGCCCCGCGAAGCCGTCGGCCCGGGGTTGGATCCCGCAGGTGGACGAGAGTCCGCCTGTCGCGGCTGATGCATTCTGTTGGGTCTGCCCTGCCTGGTCTGCTCGGGCCTGAGACCTGTGCCGGGATCAAGGTTGGCTGTCGACATGGATGGAGGGCTGTCCGGCCCTGCTTGGGAAAGCGGCTGTGGCAGCCGCCTCAACGACCGCCCCTGCAGGCGCACTGCCAGGAATTCACTTTCAGCGTTCTGAACGAGTGTAAAAACACCAGACTAGCGCTACCTGATGCTGGAGCTGGATCAAGCAGGGATCAAGAGCTACTGCCCCGGAATGGCAGGCAACGAGAGTCATTGGCATTTGCGTTGGAGGTGAGTGTGGAAGTGGAAATGTACCACTGGGGTTGCTGAGTGGGGAGGTGGTATGGCTTGTGGAGCAGCCTCTGTCAGGCGGTGACCTGCCACCCTGGGCCCAATTGACTTTTCGTGGCCCTTCATCGCAAGAAGGCCTGGCCCGACCGCGTTTGCAAGAGCACTGTTGGCAATGCCAAGGCGGCTCTGTTGCAGCAGCACTGCCTTGAGCACCTGAGAGAGCTCTGAATCCGCCTCATGTTTGACTGTCTGGGCTGCAGCAACAGCTGCAGCAGTCGCAACCTGTGTGAGTGTCTCTGCTGCAAGCTGCGGTGCTGCAGTGCTCTGGTGGATGGCAAATTGTGCTGGCTGTGGGAGTGCTGTGGGTGGTGGCGCTGGCTGGTGTGTTTGACACTGGGCAGCTGCAGGCGGCTTTCCAGATTGACTGAAACCTGCGGCACTGGCTGCTGGGATAGGCTGCCAGTGCGTGTGAGGACGGAGAGATACAGGAGCTGTGCCTGTAGTGTGCTGGTGCTTCCGAGGGGAGTACGGGCCCACCGCAAGCTGCCTGGGGCTCGGTGGTGCTGCAGGAGGATGGGATTGGCTATCTGCTCGTCGGAGCATTGGAGCTATTGTAACTTCCTGATTCTGGATTCGGTCACGTAGAATTGCTTGACCGGCATCTGTTAAGCTGAAGGTTTGATGCTCTCCAGGTTTGGGGCTGTGCGCTCTGCTTTGATCTTCACTGGGCTTCGGTGCGATCAAGCCCTACAGCACAGCATCGTATCGGATGGCTGGTGTGGGCTGCGTTCGGAATGCAACGACTGAGAAGCCCACGCGCACCTCAGCACCACCATGCGCATTTTTCCCACTTTGTGATGGAGATCTGCTCACTTGTGCTTGTCCTGTAAGCCCCATCGATCCAAACATCTACACAAAATTATTGCATGAGGGGGGCACTATCTGGTAATGTGCTTGTGATATTTTCTAGATCAATTGTGCAGACACTGTGCACGAGTGATCATGAAATGCAGCACTCACCTGCTCAACATATGCCAGCGGCCCTTGTAGGTCGACATCGTCTACATGGATCCCGTTCGCTATCAATGCTTCTTTAATGGTATTCTGCATGTTGTTCGGGTCCAGTACTCCAGTGCGCTCCTGCGGCCAGACGTCCCATTCAAGTCGGGCAACAACGCGGGTCCATGTGGTGCGGTCTCAGCCTTAAGGCATATCATCAAGCAGAACAGAAAAGCATACATTCATATGAAGATAGAGCATCCCAGAAAGTGCGTCGGCTGCGGGCTGGTCTGTCTGCGCTGGCCCGGTAGATACATGGGACTTGCCACCTTGTGTACCATCAATTTCCACAGCGCGTGAGACAGTAACACTCTCTTGCAAAGTCTCCTGGTTTTCCATGTCACCGTGGGCGCTAGGCACATGTGCGGGTGATGCAGCGTCGGAGGACGTGCTCTCATCATATGAAAACTCTTGGCCCGCGGCAGACGTCGTGACGTTTGCACAGCTCTCCTGCAGCCCTATCTTTGCTCCCTCAAGCTTCAATTGCTGTGTCGCGGAAAGTGGCATCCCTGCTGGATGCCTTGTTTGCTATCAACGTCACATTCGAAAATCCTTTACAACCATGAAAATGCAGCACCACGAATGAGGCATCTTTATGCTCAGACAATACCAATGTGATACTGCCGAACACCATCAAATACGCCAGGTAATATGGCTTGTGTGGCAATACCCTGTGTTACCTCAGCAAATCATGCATGTCAGGCTTCGGGGAATGGAACAAAAGAACACATCTCCCGATGTGTGAAAGGCAGAGAGACATTACGGCACATGCTATCTTGATTGAGTGGCCGATCGCCCTGCACCAGGGCCATGCTTTGTTCGCCAAGGGCACAATGTACAGGCTCTGGCACATGCAATGCAGCTGCGACTTGCCCGCAGACCTAGGCTTCATGCACAGACTGATGCGCTGCTCGGTTTGAGGAGGGCGAGCCCCACTCCTATACGTCAGCTCGGCGTGAAGAAGAAGGACCTTCGCGTAGGACCTTCACTGTCAGTCATGCTGGGACGGATCGCTCATGATTGTGGCACCTTCATCATAGCGCACTCTTCTACAAACTCAATTCAGGAGAGCTGTCCATTACACTGAGGTCCTATGCTAGTGTACCTGGGTACTTTTCGTGTTTCATGAACCGTGTACCATCGATCGGCTCTCCTTACTACCTCCAGGCAGTAGCCTGTGGCTACAAGAGTACTTTTGGTAGCACCCAGAGTCTGTGAATATGCGTTCCTTCAAAGGCATGGCCGCGACATGTAAGATAGTGAGCCATCTACAAAGTTCCAATTTCCAACGGGAGCATTAGAAGGGCAATTCTCAAAAGACGCATGCATCGAAGTCAGTGTTGCTTAAATCAACAAACCAACCCGGATTCGCGATAGAAGTAACGCTGAGGCTCTTGTAGCATAGTAGTGCTTCAATCTGCTCCGCCGACCTGTTGTGATCTCTGTTGTGGGTGAGGTGCTGAGTAGTTGATGCGATGACTTGAGAGGTCCACAGTAAGTCGCGCAGAAGAGAAGGTTTGTACAGACATGTCAATAAAATAGGCTAACGTATGTCCCTGTTTCTTGTCACGTGACAACAGGTTTACATGAGTCAATTTCGGTGTCCACTTCTGAGGACATGTGTGCTGCTGGTCGGTGTCGGTACGCGCCAATCCGAGCATCATTGAACATTGTAACCACCCCATGTGAGCTTGAAATTCGTGTTAAGAGCATCATGTGTGCAGCACTGGGCTCAACGTCATGCCTGGGGACGGAGTTGGACTCGTGGGAAAATGTGCCTTCTACAGTTAAGAAATTTCAGCGCGCATTGTCAACATCGTTCGCCGACAGGACTGCACTACTTCTTGGCACATCTATAAGGGCTGTTGGTGGGACGGGCAAGGCTCCCATCGAAATGGTCTTCAGGTTGCTGTGACAGAGTGTATGCCATGTGCGGACATTGGTGTTGTTTAGTACTGCGCTCTTCGCCACACATGGCAACACTGCAGCTGATAACTTAGTCAGGGCTTCGCTTTGGGCATGTGCTCACGTGTTACGGCGGCTGCAGGGTCTGCAAACGCCCCGCTAGTGTACATCTCGTGTACAAACCCCGCTTCAGAGTGCTTCCCAGATGAAAGCCAAGGTGAGGCTTAAACAGCTATAGTATATAGTGGCTTCACTTTCTCATCCCTTCTGAAGCTCGTGTGGAGTGATGCCATGTCGATGCAGGTGATTATGTTGCGGTGGTGGAGGAGCGAGACCTGCCAACGGTGCTCAAGCTCCTTGCGAGATCCACGAATGACGAAGGATCCATAATTTCCAACATACCAAGCAGTATCATGACTCTGCCTGCGCCAGTAGACCAGGCATTCATGCCCGGGCCAAAGAATCCTTTGTTGGCGTATCTGGTGGCTGCCAATGCCTCAAGCGCGCATGAGTGGTACCCTCAAGGCGCAGATTTGATCGACATGAACCTCCCCTGCGGTGTATTTTTGTCTCCAGATCGTCTGGTTGATGAGTACCGCGCACAAGCTCAACAGAACAGCCGTCGAGTGCGCGTCACCCCTCACCCTGTGTGACCACCACGGATCCTTGCATGCACGCGCCTTTGTCTTGCAGCACATCTCTCACACGCTTGCTGGACTTCAAAATCCCCTCATTTACCTTGCCGGCCAATACCCACATGCATCAGTCAGACCTGCCGGGCGCAACCGTAAAAGTGCTCTTAAGAGCCACATGCCTTGTAGCGTCACAGGAATCATCACCAGACATGCAGAACTGCAATGCTCTTCGATTTCTTGCCCTTGCAGTGGCTTGAGAGCATGAAAGAAGTCCCTGGTGCGGTGCGCGCACAGCCGTTCCACCCAATTGTATGTCCTCCTGGCAACTCTGGGGGTCTGGGGGTCAGACGGCATGCACTGCGGCTGCATTGTCACAAATGCAGGGCCTTGTTGCAGGGCTTCAAGGGGGCTGCATATGGAGCTGCTGTTGCCCTGAGCACAAAGATGACAGCGGAGTCCAACTCTGTGGAATGCATTCGCGACCAGCAGTGCCAGCCGTTGGGAGGGTACTCAGTGTGGGCGGCCATGCCGCCTTTCAAATGGAATAGTGCCCCCGCAATACCTCCCAGGCAGCAGATCATTGTGATATCGCACTGGGACAGCCGGAGCCTGTTCCGCTACATGGCCACGGTGCCGACTTCACATACTTTGCATGCTTGCATGTTTCCACTCTCTGCACACAGTATCCATGTGAACTGCCGGCACAGCTAAAAATCCCCATCCGGTCACGGACCACCATCTCTAGGGCACACTAGATGCGCCTGAAATGAGTGCTGAGCAGCGGTGGCTCCCACCCAATACACAAGCAGTGAGAGAGCGTCTGAGGCACAGCATGATCTACTGCAGGGGACACATAGCGCTCTATCAGGTCTCATTGCGATGCTGGTCGCTGTGGACATACTCGGGAAAAACCGCAATCCCCCGTTCTCCCGTGATCTCATCTTCATGAGCCTCGCAGGCGAAGCTCACGACCTGATAGGCTCGCGGCAGCTCCTCTTCAACCTGGACAGCCCCAACGGCCCTCATAATGAAAGCGTTGCCGGTCTGCGGAAGGATGATATCGCAGCTGTGATTGAGGTCGGCATGCTCGGCCACAACCCAGGCGTGTTCAATGACACCTCTGACACGCAGCCTGACCGGCCGCAAAGTCCAGGCAGCGGCGAAGTCTTTCTGCATCACGCTGGAATCGACACGCTCGGAGTGAACGCTGCATTCAGAGGTGCAACCTTTGGAGGCGCTCCGGTGGTGCGCCCGCATGCCTTACGACAAGTACACTTGCTACGACCGTTGCCGATCCTCCGGCGCAGTGTGTGCAGAGAATCATGGAGCCATGCCGAATCTCCCCGCTGACTGCACCGCCGTTGCACAGGTGTCCAACTCCTCCCGGAGTGAATTGCCGCCGTCGTCGCTGCTGGCATGGAGGGCGGTGCTGCCCACGGTCGGCGCGGTGTACGTCGGTGACTTTGACGACAAGTTCAACGAGGACAGCTTCTGGAGCTACAAAGACCTCGGCCTGCGGAACTGGTCGCGTCACGCCGTGTCTCGAGCGGCGATCCTGCTCGCCCGCAGCCTGTATTTTCTCGCCAGCGACAGCGAGCTCGATGTGTCCACCATCTCCACAAAGGTGTGCAGCTGCTACAGGCCAAGTTGAATCCCGACACATGTAGGCTTGTCGCATGCCGCTCGGGAAATAGTGCAGGGCAACAGGCGGATATATGCTGCTAAAAACTAGCACTGTTGCATCTTACTGGTCGTGGTTCTGTGGCCGAGTCCAGCCTGGGTTTAGTGTGTGCCCTCCCCTGATGTTTTTTGGTCGCAGCTGTGACTGCCTGATTGCAGCTGCGGGCTGCATGCGATGGCTTGATGTTACCAGCGCTCTGTGGAGTCTCGCGTGGACCATGCCTGCTCTATTCCGACACCATGCACCGTGCATTTTCAGAATGGCCTACTTTCATGAGGATCCGCGTCTGACCAGCGCCCTGGATGCATGCTGCCGACCATGCCTATGCCGACCATGCCTATGGCAGCATGGGCATTTTCAGGCGATGCTGACACACGGGGCAAACAACCCCAGTATATCAACACAATTCTGTCTGCAGGCAGTGACAGACTTGACAAACGAACTGTTCGAGTGCCTGGCCAAGCCTCGTGGGCTGCAGTGCAACCTGGTGCAGGCCATGACGGGCACGCACACATTCAGTTCTGCAGACCGGGACACTGCGGAGCAGTACGTCGGAACGCTACGGGAGCTGCCATTTGACGATCAGAGCCGTAATGCCACCTACAAAAAGAACATTGAGAGGTTTGTCTGGGAGTATCTGGCAAATAGGACGTATGCAGGCGTACCACATGATGTACCTGACAAGGATGGTGTGCTGGTTGGATGTGATTACAATGTTAACAGATGCCCAGAACACCAGGTGTGACACCTGCTGTGAGTCGGCATGCCTGCTGACAGGCACATCAGGCAGCGTCCTGGGCAGTAGGGCGCTGAGGTATGTGTGATGTGTACATACTTGCAGGTGTGTCTGCATGTTTCTGGGGAGGACAGTGACCAAGGGCAGTGTGTTCGGGCTGACGTGAAGTACACTCCTGCATATCCGACCAACGTGAAATTCGAGCCATGTCCCCCAAGCAATGGCAAAGATTGCAATGCAGTCTGGAAACTCGCGGAGACTGAAGGTTCCAGTAGAGATCCAGCTGCATGGGCGAGTTCGCACAACTTGCCTGAGGATCCGATGTGGACAGAGACGTTCAATGAGGAAGTCAGTGTCACAGTGAACCTGCGAGAACGACCGCTGCATGATGCAGTGTTGTTTGTGTGTGGTATTGTGAGTACTGCACTAGTGACCGGTGTGGTGATCGGTATAAAGGCTTTGCACAAGCGCCAAAAACATGATTGATGGTACGGAGTGGCCGAGCTTCATCAACCGCGCAGCAAGTTTGCTTTCATGATCTCTATTTGTATACAGATGATCGTCCCACGTTTCAGTGCAACGCTTGCCTATGGTTTACGCCCGTTCATCCAGCGTCCACCTCACATGTCCTCTGGCATCCCAGTCAGCATCCCATATGGGACAGGTGTGTGTTGTCCGGAGTCCTCAACTGGCTCCATGTCATTCACAATCATTTGCCTCAGCGCCAGGGCCTGCACGCCCACTGTGCCGTCGCCAATGTCCCTTCCATCCCACTGTGTCACAGCCATCACTGGGACTGAACCTCCAGTCATGAACGCTTCGTCTGCCTCAGCAATGTCTTGCACCGTCAACGGGCCCTGCAACTGTCAAACATGTGTGGAGTACTGGCCATGCTGATTCTGTAACTGACTGCAAGCGCTCGTGTGGATCAAATCCAGGCACAACAGCTCATGACAAGCGTAGAATAACAAGCATGCCTGTTTCCAGCTTGTGACACCTTCAAGGAGGTCCTCCTGTGCATATTCCGGTATAAGGTCCAGGATTCTCTGCATTGTGCAGCCGCGGAGGCATTCCCGGAACTCTGGTGTGTGCAACACCCCATCCTTGACAATAGCAAAGTTTAGATTGGGCCCCTCACAAATGGTGCCATCTGGATACACAAAGATGCCCTGGTCACAGCCGTCGTCCTGTGCATCCATGAGGTTCAGGGCATTTTGAAGGTAATTTACAGACTTGAGCTCTGAAAATATTCCTGGCTTGTTCGGAATTGGGGATGGCTTGACCTTCCACCCCTTGGTGATATCAGGCTCAGTGTATGGCCCGTTGTAGAATATGCAGTACATCTCTGTGCCCAGGGTCGACTGGGTCGATAGGCTAAAATCCCCACGACCGCATGACAGCCAAAACCTCATGAAACCTGTACATTCAGTGGAGCTATATCATGTCACATAGCGGAAGTTGTTGCAAGGAGAGTAGTCGGAATTCCTGGAGTCAGCAAGCCACTGCAACGAGGGCTGTTGGAATGCATCTACCACATCCACAGCTGCGATTCGTGAGCTCAGATGATTCGATCGAGACCCAGGTTCGTGAGCGACTCAGCAAATTGAACGTTTGCAAGCTCTGGAATATCTAGGAAAGGACACCAGGGAGTGGGCAGTTGGGTACGGCACTGCCCGGGAACAGATGCTTACCACTTTGACAACGGCTTGCTGCTGCTGTATCCATAATGATACGCTTGATTTGGGCTTCATGCGTAGGCAGAGGTATCCGAGCCAGCTGTGCTGATTTAATGAAGCGCTCCACATGCTGGTCCAGCTGGTATAGATGCCCGCCAGCAACAATAGCAGTATCAAACACAGCATGACCCCGATGTACCATGTGATCATCCACAGGCACGGACATGAACACGGGGTGTGTTGTAATTCCGCCAATCACGCTGGAGTAGAACGCCTTATAGTGATTAATTGCATCTTCATGCACAGAGTCTACTAATGTCTCCAGCACCTGCACGCCAGAACAATACCAGGACTCGATCTTGTGAAGAACTTTCAAGCACAGTCGGAAGAGCAAAACATTTAGGGCAAGCCAAAGCGCAGGGAACGTGGCACATGCTGGGAACAAGTCAGCCGTCGTGGCAGTCACCTGCTCGGCAGGAAATACTGCTGTTGGAAAGGTCAAGTCAGGCTCTTCAACTGCGTTCTGTATTTGTTGCCACAACTCTTCCGTCAGATCTACTCCTCGCGATCTCACCACAAGCCTGTTTGGAGTCGCCCGTGCAAGCGATCGCTGACACGGCAGCCTTGTCCCGAAAGATCCCATTTTCGAAAATATGTGACAGAAGGTGTAATGACCGTCTAGGCAAATTTATTTAGCCCTACGTAAGCGTTCAATGATTGTCAATAGACGCGACGTGAGCGCGCCAGTGCGGAGCCTGCCGTGTAACGGATGCAGAGTGCTCAAACCAGGAGGTAGCTGTGTCAATCCGTGCTGGCCAGGGAATACTTCAATTATCATCCAAAGCAGACACAAGGCAGGCTGGGCACATTCTTCGCTTCTGCGGCATACCGTAGACTGCAGCGAAACATGGAAGTTAGCTATGTGGCTACCAGGGTATGCACAGCAGTGAATGCGTTTGAATACTTTGGATGCTCCGCAAATCAAGTGTGAGATGCGGCCAGGGCTGCCAGGTTGCTGTCCTGCGCGAGCAGTGTAGACTAAGGCATCCAGGGTGCGACCGTGCATGTATGTGCATCCCCGCATGTCTCACATTGCAGCCGAGTGACGCCGATCATCTGAACGAGGTACATACCTTTTCTATCACAGCCACGGCCTTGCTAAACCAGGGATATGAGCGACTCTATGGCTACTTCCTCGCCAAAAAGTTACACAGCGGTAAGCATCACCAGCCTGCATTCTACGACCGTGTTCGCATCGTCAATATCGAGCCGGTTGTGGCTTGCAGAAAGCTCAGTACATAATTGGATATAATCTTTTATGCTTTATTGGATGGTGCGAAGCCTGATCATCTCGCGCTTTTGTGTTGTGAATATTGACCATGGGCTTGAGGTCAACCAGGTGCAGTCGGCAAATGCACGGCATGGTACAGGTCGGCTTGCCTAGCGATCACATGGAATCATCTAGTGAAGCGATCAAGTATCAAGACATTATATGCTGTACGCTTCTCTTGTCATGTCCTGTGATGATCAGTGTAATCTGTGGCATGAGGTGGAAACGAGAGCTGCATCTCATCCCGAGACGGTCAAACGCCATTGATGGAATTCATAATTCACGAGCACGTGAAGTGGATATGGTCCATTCTTATGTCACGCCCACGCCTGGGAATACGCGCTGCGTGTTGCTGCAGGCCCTGTTGATTGATTGCATGCTACTTGTTTGTCACGGCTGCGTCACAGGTTACAGGAAATGGAAACTGCGTTACGCTGGCAGTGCATACATTCATGAAATGCGATCAATGTTATTATTGACTGCAGACACCGTGCAGGACGTTATCCTGGCGGTGAAGATCACACAAACTCTAGCCATTCTGGAGGTAGTTCATGCCGCCGTGGGGCTGGTACGGAGTCCAGTGTTTACTACAGCGCAGCAAGTCGCGTCACGAATATTCATAGTGTGGGGCATCCTAGCAGCAACTCCAGAGGCAATACAGCTGGGCTCCATTACTTTGATCAAGTGCGACGCTTTGTATGATAACTCGCCGTCCGTGGGTGATCATGTGCAACCTGAAACGCGTGTCTTTGTGAGTTGGTCATTGTACCAAGTACACAACACAGTTCCACTGCTAATCGCACCATCAGCACTGGTATGCTGCAGGGTTGGCGGTATCAGGTTTGGGTTGGATTTGTTTTCTCTGATGTTTGCATGGAGCATCACAGAAGTTATTCGATACTCTTTCTACGCACTCAAAGAAGTGGGATCCGCACCTGCGCCTGTAACGTGGCTGAGATATACAACCTTCATTGTGCTGTATCCCATCGGAGTCAGCTCTGAGCTGGCAATGGTTTGGCTGGCGCTGCCAGTGCTGCGGGACACGAAGCTATGGTCATTGGATATGCCCAATCAATTCAACATGGTATTCGATTACCATGTTTTCTGCATATTGGCAATGCTTGCATACGCACCAGGTGTGAACTGTTGATGACTTTCTGCTTCGAGAAAGATGAGTCAACATGGACGCAAATTCCCTGTTGGAGTTGTTACTGCAACACGTCTGTCTTGATGCAGGTTTTCCTCCCTTGTACATGTACATGTTGAAGCAGCGCAAGAAAGTTCTTGCTCCTGCAGCCGAGGCCAAGGAGAGCTGATGAAGTTACAGCAGCACACCGGCGAACAGCCCTGAGTGCTTTTTGTTGTAGTCGTGGCTAGCCTCAATAGGCAGTTGGTTAGATCATCCTGACCAAGTTGCTGTACTAGACATACCACAATGCATAGCCTGCATCTCAATCGAACTGGTTTCAGGTGGATCAGGTGGTGTGTGGATCATGAACATGGTCGAATCGGCACCTGACTCAAAACAAAAACTGCCAACCTTCCCAGACATCACAGATGATCTGTTGTAAACAGTGCCTTCTATGGCCCACTTGGATCACCCCTGTGTATCCATCGTTCTGCGTGTCCCAATCATCTTCTGCTCATGCATGATGTCAACAAACCTGTTATACCATGGTCCATAGTTTAAACATCGGTGATTGCCACATGCTTACCGGGACTTCCAGATGGCTGAATCTGACTTGCCTAGGTTTGGACACATACGAGCAGGCCAGCATGCATGACAAATGGGCCAACCGCTTATTCACTGTGTGGGCCTTGGTTATGACATTAAACAGTTACTTGCAAGATGGACCTTGGTTATGACAATTACACAGCTTCCAAGGTGGACACTTCACAGGAAGCACAAGGTGTACCCAGCTTTACACCACTTATGTATGTTGCCATTATCCAGAACAACGAGGACGAATCGCTAAAACTCCATGTCTACCAGATGTACACTATTGGCGCCCAGCAGTCTGTACAAGTTCTCACCAACCCAGAAATGGACGGCACTTGCATAAGCAACAGTATACAAGAGGTGTTGCTGCATAATGCTGATACCGAACGGCACACGTCCAAAAACGAACAAGTCAAACTCAGTCATTGAGGAGGTCATCATCACCGTCATCAGGCAACGGCTCATGAGAAGCATTAAGTAGATCTTGCTCAATTGCTTTCTGTGCGGCACGGTCGACCTGCACAGACGATGCAATATGTACAATGAAACATGTACACTAGAGCATTTCCAATTCAGCATTTCGAGCTTCGCCATGCAATGAGAATGGGAGAGTGGAGAATGGGAGAGTGGATATGGGTTGCTGAGTTGCCACAACGTACCGTGACCTCAGGTGGTGCCAGCGCTACCTCCTCCACGAAGTGCAACGTAGCATCACCAGTGAGCTTTCGGGCCAAGTATAGGAACGGCTTCTCAAAGTTGTAATTTGACTTTGCAGAAATCTCGTGATACTGCAAGTTCTTCTTGCGATGGAAGGTGACTTGCTTCGGCTTTACCTGTCGATTCTTTACATCCACCTTGTTGCCACACAGGACAATTGGAATGCCTTCACACACTCTGCAAATGCGCACAATGATCAGAAGCGACACCCTGTTGCCGAGGCACACATGCAACACTGTTATTAGACTCGCTGTTATATTAGACGCTGTTTTATATTAGACGCCGTTATATTAGACGCTGTTATATTAGACTCAAGGAAAAACGCAGAAAAGGCACGTGCATGTGGTGTGTGACGTGGGACTGTATCACAGGCAGGGTGGACACCATGATGTCCCAAAGGTCTCTTCAGCAAGGAGCATAATAAGCGCGCCGCACTGCATTTACGATGGATATCATGTGGCTGCTTCATCCCAAGGAAGCATGCAGAAAATGCACTAACCCTCATGGGACACAGCTGGAAATATAAACAGATAAACGCTGTCAAGGGTAGACATGTATCCAACTCTGCTGTAGAAAAACACAACAGTAGAAGCTGTAATATTTCACATACAGGGTGAATTAGGTTTGCAGGTTTTCAGGTGCACAACACGAAGGTGCTCACCTGCACAAGTCCCTGTGCCACGTTGGGACATTCTTATAAGTCAAGCGCGAAGTCACATCAAACATGATGATTGCACATTTCCCATGGATGTAATACCCATCTCGAAGCCCGCCGAACTTCTCCTGACCAGCTGTATCCCAGCAGTAGAAACGGATCGGACCACGGTTCGTGTAGAAGTCCAGAGGGTGCACCTCCACTCCAATTGTTGCTGCAAGTGACATTTTGGAGGCTCAGGTTGGTGCACAGAAGACAAAATGGGCATCACGACAAGGAAGCACCGAGCGCCGGAACGCACGTTCATACTTCTTCTCGAAGTCGCCGGTCAGATGGCGCTTCACAAATGTGGTCTTTCCTGCTCAACTGGCCACATTTTAGGAGCCGCATAACAGCCAACATGCAACGGCAATGAATGCGCTCGGTCCTCACACCAGCGGCTGCGTGACCGGTCACGAATAGCTGCGCTGGCCACGCAGCAAAAATAAACAGAAAACGTTAACTCTACTATCACTGATGTTTTGAATAAACTATGGACGAGGCAAATCATGACGGAGCGATAAAATTATGATGATATGCCAAAGACCGCGGACCTGTGCCACCATCGCCAACCAAGACCAGTTTGAAAGACGGAACTCCATCGGGCGTCTCTTGACCAGGAAGAGCCTGCAACCCGTTTCTTGATGAATTATAATGGAAGATTACAGACCAGGCGCAGGAACAACAAGCAAGCGCACCATGAGAAAATTGTGTCGCACTCGTCAACAACTGATACAAAGACGTACAGCCTGAACACACATGAACATGCCAGGTACACTGCTCACCGGCATGAGTTAGTGCACTGCGCAAGGTCTTGGTCAAGACGTCGCGGCTTACACAAGACGGGTGGAACCTTCGTTCCATGCATTCACCACTTGACCGCTTGTGACCACCCCGCACTGCGGTCGATCCTTCGCTAATTTCAAATCTATGAATAGGGTCATTAACGCTGAACAACGAACAGGCGCAATTGGTTTGACATAAATATGTACCACGCGGAGATCTCAGGCCTTGCAGTGGGTATGGAATCTGTATGAGGTCGCGTTGTTGAAGTAACAAAGTGTGGACTTAGTTCCGTTCACTCGGTCAGAAAGCTTCCAGTTGTCGCAGATCACAACCGCACACTGTCTAGAAACGGTTGCACAGTTGTGAAACAGACATCTTACTGTGCTTTGGGGACTGACCTGCCATCGGCGGTTTGCGCACGGCAAGTAGGCCACCTGTCCCTGTCGCCAGATGGCGATGCTGAAATACGGTAGATCCCGTGTCTTAGGGCTACAAGGTGCTTCTGGAAAGGTATGATCGCCACCCCAGGGCAGTACAGTCATGTTGACTCGACGTCTACGTGCTCTGCAATCGTGTCAGCTCCAGTCTTGAATAGATGCGAAAGAGCTGTAAAATGTCGCTGCATACTAGTTTTATAATCGTATGGATGTCTTTCACTCTGTCGCTTCTCAGTTGACGTTGGCGCTGCTGCAGTTAAGAGGCGGTAGTGATGAATGCAGCGCCTTTCGTAGCAGGCTCACGCAATGCAGTGCTGAGAAAAAGAAGGGTAGTTTAGGCAGCGCATGGGAGTCTCTTATGCGGGGTGCTGGACTACAAAGCATGGACTCTTTTGTGGATTCGATGGATTCTCCAGCTACCCCTCCTCCCACGACGAAACCATTGTCGGAAAAGGATCAAGCAATTAGAAAGCAAGAGTCTACGTTTCTCAACATTTGGACACAGCAGATCTTTTTTTTGTTGGCAGGAGGGGTCACACTAGTTTTGCTAGTAGTGCTCCTGTCAGTGTCAGGGCAAAGTGGGACAGCCCCATCAGATCCGCGCTGCACACTACCCTGGTGTTGACCAGGCCCGCTTTCAGCTTGTGGGCTGGATGTTGAGGCAAAGTACCTTGACATGGTAGCGCATTCATACAGCGAGTGTGTGCTTGTTTTCGCCATCGTGCACAATCTCCCGTGATGAATCATGTACATATGGGCAATATGATTCATTCAAGGTCAAGGTTAGCTATGGCCGTGCCTGCAAAAAAAAATCGCATGTGCACAAAAGGATTGACTCTTGAGTACGTGTAACTGAGCCACTGACTTATTTCATTTTTCTAGTTGCCTGCAGCTTTTGTTGGACGACAGTAGGTGCTGCTGATACTTGATCAGATGCACATGTGCTTTATACGTGTAATTACTCTAGAAGCTAATAGCAGGAGCTCAAGTCGACATGGTTGCGCTATGGATACATGGATTGATGTCAGGACCGAGGGCTCCAGGGGCCCCTGTATCCACACATGTTCTGCAAACAGTGCAACAGGTAGGGTGTATGATGCATCATGATATTACTTAGCATGAAAGCAACGGCAGGGGCAGCACACAAGATAAACAGCCACCACACACCATGGGAATTGTTTGAACATTGTGTGGCTTGAACTCTTTTAACACCACCATGCATGCTGGGGAGTTGTCATGAAGGAATGGCAAATTACATGTGAACTATACGTCTACGAAGCCTCGTTCTCCGTTGTATGTACACGGCCAAAACTTTTGAGGGCACATATTTGCATATGTGGGCTCCAGGAATCTTCATACTGCCTTGAGCCTCCCTCCATACTGTGCAGTGCTACTGGGTCTGTGCTGAGACTGGTGACCGTGCTGCGCACGTATCATGTTGGGCTGTGCTCATAGCACACTATGTACGCCTCTGCCTGCTGCACATCGTGCCAGTCAACCTGCATGCCATCGTCCAGGCAGTTGATCGGAGTAACCAGTCAGAGCTTTAAAGCTGGAAATGCATATATCCAGAACCCTGCAGCCTGCTATATAGAACATTCAAGCATGCCGTCGTCGTCCATGTGCAGGGCAGACATGCTTAGTATGCCAGGGTGCAACATATACACAGCCATGCAAGCAGGGGTTTGGTGGCCCATACTACGATTCACCAAACAAGAATATACTGATCAGGCGCTCGAGAGCAGCCAGCGGCACTCACCACACTGATCTTGTGATCATCACACAGGTTCCAGACATCCCCGACTCGAATGTAGCAGATGAAGTGTCCACCATGCAACCGGCTACCCACATGCTCCACCACTGCTTTGAGACGATATCGGAATTTTCCAGAGGCTCGTAGCTCAAACAGTTTCGCGGTGCCCTGTCCCGTGGCTCTTGCGTCAATTCCAGATGTTGTATAATCGAACATGTCCAGCTCCCGAGGGCAGTGCATGTGACCACGAAGCTTGGTGTCACACTGAAACCGCTGCACACAAAAACCAGCGTGAATCAACCTTGCAGCTCAGGCATATAGCGTTCACGACATTTGCTGGTCAACGAGTGGCTGTGCGACAGTGGCGCCAGTCTTGCACAGCCTGGGTGGTGCACGCCATCAGAGCACGCTGCAGCTGCACACAGCATGGAAGGCCGGCATCACACAGATGTGCACACAGATCTGGGGGATAATTTCAATGCCCTCGCACCTTGATGTGCAAGAGCAGCTGCGACGGGAGGTTTCGAATCGTCAACTGCCGGAGCGCGGTCGTCTCCAAGTTACAACCAGCACAGCGGAAGCCTTCGATTTCTTCAGCACAGCAGACATGGCGCAGAGCATCTTCTAAATGAGAACCAGTGCTGTCTGCTGCACATCACCACGCTATCTTGCAGCAGCTTCAACAGACTTTACACCTGACCATGCGCAAAAAACGAAGGCATAGCTGTTGCCGCACGAGAGGTTCAGCCAGCATTGTGAAAGGCAACACACCTGCTGCAGGGCTGCTCACGTCTGCCTGGCTTTTCTCTGCAGAATTGGCACAAAAAACCTGCGGACTCTTGGCAAGAGGACTCTTGTGTCTGTACACGAAATCCAGCATGGCCATGTAGCAACTTCCCACTCAGCAAGTGCGGTTCAGTCAGCCTAACGACAGTGATGGTGCTTACCTGTCAGCAGATGGCGCCAGTTTGTGTACTGATCCGTTCATATCCACGTCCTCTGATGCTGTTGCGCTTGGGATATCGCCACTAGGCTCAGCACTGGTGAACATTGATCCTCCTGCAAGCCAGGTGTGGGAATGCAGGTCACTGTGCCCGGTGCCATCGGTGCAGAGAGAGCCATGTGCAAGCACACCTTGCGAGACAGGACGGCTGATTGCTTTAACAACACCATCAGTGCCAACAGATGAACTGCTATCAACATCATGTATGGGAGTACATCGAGGGGACAGGCCGTCCGGCCGCAAAGTGCCCAGTGGCGTAGGTGCTGCCTCCGCATTGTCTTCTGGCCGTTGTGTATGTGGTGGTTCGGCTGTCATAGATGGAGACTGCTCACTGCCTGGCTCAGGCAGTGCTACTTGAAGATCAAAACATGTTTCGCTTGTTTGGGAGCGGTGGCCACAGCGGCGGCAGGTGACCGTGCTCCACACGGTCAAGCCAAAAAGATAACGAGCAAGTGTTATATCACGACCTTCAACTGTTCCGTCAAGCCCTTCGAAGCGACATTTGCTCCTTTCCGTTGGATCCAGAATGATCGAGTCAAGGCTGTTTGCAAAAGCAAGCCAGCAAACATGTGCATCTTCCATTGTGTAGCAGGGAACATCTGCGACCTTCCACAGTGCTGCAACAAGATTTGTGGGTGATATCGCCCGTTCTTCCCGGTACAATGCATGCACAACAGCATCCTGCAGGAGCGGGCGCATGATCTGTCAACAACCAGACGCGCACACAATGGAACGTGGGAAATGGACCACCTGCACCGTGTCTGATATTTTGGGGGTGTCATACCAGTTGCCTAATCAACTCTCGGCGCTGCTGAGCTGACACTTGGAGGGGGTGGAGGGGGTCGTTGGCTGCATCAGCTGGATCCTCAGGTACCAATCCGGTCAGGAAAAAGGCGGTGACGGGCGAGTTTACGATATATTGGACAATGCAGTTGATGTAGCATGTGTGTCCCACATTTTTAAGGCCCTTGCAGCGTATGTCTTCTGTGCGGTGTCCCTGTAGGCATACAGCCTGTGGATTATCAGGGAGGAGGATGCAATGGAAGCAGGTTGTACACATGTGCAGCAAAACAAGCTCGTCTGGGTTAGTTATCTATGTTTTGAGGAACGCACTGTCTTTTTCTTCTTTCTCTTGGGCGCGCTAGTATGTTTGGGCATGCTGGCGAGCCCCCCGCCGGGCTCTTCTATCGAGCCCGGCTTTCTGTCCCCTCACCGCGATTGACTTAATGTTAAATCAACTGGCGCTGTATTGCCAATGCGTGTGTTGTACGCTGGTGTTCGCGCCGCGCAGCTACTGCATGATCCAGCGGCCAACGGCTGGCACACGCGCAAGATCACCGCAAGCAGCTTCTCGATACAAACTGTGTCTCACGCACTAACTGAGACACATCATCGGCAGCAGGCACTGATCGGCTTCAGAAGGCTGCAACCAACTAGCAACGCACACTAGCACCTACTGGCGCATCCACATTGCGCGTCCACAGGACTACAGACGAGTTCAAAGAATGTTGCATTGTCTCCGGGCGACGGACGCTGAGCCATGGATCCGGTACGCGCGGAGCCCCAAGTGGCGCTGGCTGATGCAAATTCAAAAGGACGTCGCATTGCGACTTGGTCCACCAAGCACGATCGTCCTTGCCCCTAGCAATAAACAATGAAACATTGCTGAACTCCTTTCGAGGTGTTACTTAATTGGCTTCCATGAGTCTTTGATTGATAGGGCTCGTGCTCCGGGAGTCTCTGCCCGCTCGAAGCTTGCATCCAGGGCACCTCAGCGTTGCGAGTCCGGCACGGCGAGGACCGTCCCATCTCGAAGTAGATATCTTGTTTCAGCCCATCTTGGAAATGATCTTCTGCATACATTACCCTCGTTAGTGTTGTGACTGTGAACAACGCTCTCTTGACGTCCTAAGCACGTCAAGCTGAGCGCTAGAGAGCAGCAGCCCCACCAGCGTGACAACACTTCTCCGCGTATTCTCTTTAGTAGAGCCTTTGCAATGAAGGGTGTGTAGTCGATCATGTTGTGAAGCAGTGGAATCTGTACAGCGATACGAAGAGCATGCCATTATTGCGATACCGTGAGGCACACGCTAACACAATGCAGTACACACATTACAACATTGAGCACATTTCCCCAGTAATCATCCCTTGTACCAAGATTGATGCCAACCCGAACCGATCGTTTAGGTTCACGTTCGCTATCGTCGTAGAATGATTGCTAATAACACAAGGTCTGCGAAGTGAGCAACTGGCAAAATGGGCTGCTGCTTTGGATCACTCAACCAGTCACGTGACACAGAGCTGCCTGAAGTACCAGCTGGCTACAGTAAGAAGCAAAAATTGCTTGCGCACCAACAAAAACACTGGGCAGCCACTGGGGTTGTCAGTTTAAGGGATAGCCGTCTCAAGGTGGGTGCTTTACGTGTTTCTTAGGTCTGTTGAAATGTGCTTCCTTGTTCTCAGATGCATCATGCCTTGCAGGAGTTGCCACCTGGCTTGGAAGACCTGGATGGAGTGGTCAAGGTCATTGATGTGTCCAGCAACATGCTGGATTCCCTGCCTGCTGTACTCTCAGCAATGCACAAGCTAGAGAGATTGATTGCGTCCGGCAATCGTATTTCTGTGATCCAGTGCCGAATGTCCAATTGGAGCAAGCTGAGGGTACGAATGCAGATATCGTTTGATATACACTACTGTATGCGTAGCAACAGCAGGTGTCGCACCAACACAATAGACTTGCGCAGGTCATGGATCTATCTGGAAATTGCCTGTCTTCGTTTCCAGAAGATGTGTTACAGTGCCCCAACCTGGATATTCTGAAGCTGTCTGGAAATCAGTTGACTGAAATCCCGGCAGAGATCGAGCAATGTGTCAAGCTCAAGGAGCTTCACATTGCAAGCAATCACCTACAGCTGATGCCTTCAGAACTTGGGTATTGCACAGGCTTGGAACACATCGACTGCAGCAGCAATCAGCTCACATGCTTGCCTGAAGGGCTGGGCAACTTGAAAAAGCTGCGGCGTCTTATCCTGAACCAGAATCAGCAGCTGAGGTCAGTTCCAAGTGCTGTACTACGAGATTGCATTCTCCTCCACACCCTGGAAATGCACGACACCCTGGTGTCTCGCGAGGTACGTTTGTTCGATCAAAATGTGGAGTACAGTTTTGCCATGTGTACACTGCAGGGCCTGTTTCGGCAGCGTTGCAGGGTCACAGACTGTGGCTACTAACATGATGTTAACGTAGCTCAGCAATTTGCAGGTACTGCAAAGTATTGATGGCTATGAAGGCTTCGAACAACGACGGCAGAAGAAGTTCTCGAAGGCAATAGACGGCAATGCCATGCTCAAGCAGGGCGGAGTTGACGAAGGTGTTGATGTAAAGTTGAGGTAGTTGTCAGGAGTAAGAAATTTGCAGCCAGGATTGAAGAAATGGCGTCGCCTCACACAAGACATCAGAATTACTGTATTGCGCAGTGTTGCAATGATATACACTCATCACCAACGCATGGAACATGCACACGCATAACAATTTGTTGCGACTACTTGCCTATCAGGCCCCCACCCAAGCGAAGTGTAGACTACGGTAACAGAAGCCATTCATGACCATCCATGTCCTGCTAAGCCGGATGTTCACCTGGTCCATCAACTCTGGTGACTGCCAGCAACACCTCAGCCCATAGCCTCTAGTCATCACCGAAGCGCCCTTCAACAAGGTCAGGAACGTCTTCATCATCATCCTCTTCTGCCCGTCCCTCAGGAATGCCAGGCATGCCACCTGCGGCGCCCTGCACAACAAGCTCAAATGAAAAACACTAGTACAACGAACGCAGGAAGTAGATATGCCGCCACAACAAGGCGTCCACAAATGGACATTTATGGGAGAGATTCCAAAACAAATGCGGTATGTGCAGCAGGGATTCTGCACATCCGAAAATTGGACAGACACAGTTTGTGGGTTGCGGTGGTGCTGGGAATGGGCGCACCATCATGCCCTTAAGCCGTTCCAGGTTTTCTGGCGATGGTCCACCTGCGCCCCCCGGCCACATTCCTGGGAATATTTGCTGAGCATCTGCATAGCGTTTAAGCGTCAGGAAAACAAACACCCTAGCCTTGCCAAGCACAGGCAAGGACACTCATGTAATCTGGGAATCAACACAAAACCCTACGTCAAGAAAGAAGAGATCGCACTTCGCTCTTGAGACTGTCCGCTCACAACGTAAGTATTTGCGCCAATTGAAGCTTGGACTGCAGGAAGATAATGTTAACAGCTGAGTTGGGCAGTTCAGCACCACAAGACCTGGCCACAACTGCCATGAGGACTAAAGAATCATACCTTTGGGATTCGAAAAATGAATAACCTTGTTGTCTTCCTTCATGATCATAACCTCCTCAATACCAGGGATGATGTTTACACCTAGCCGCTTCAATGTGTTTTGCAGGCGCTTGTCATCTGTTGCAGCGGGTTTGTGCACAGCCTTTTTCTTTCTGCATCAGTACCACACTGCTGAATATGAGGATAGGAAATTTAACTGTTAGCCAATCGCGGTCAACACGTCTCTGAGTTTGAGAGGCAGCCAAAATGTCTGGCAGGTGAACGCGCCCGCAGTTTACAGTGAAACATCCTGTTTCTTCACAACAACTCCTTTTAGTACTGTTTAACAGCCGCGGTCTGAATGACGGGTAATGTAGCGGCGTACCTCCGTACAGTGCCCTTGCCCCCCGTACGGACGGCACCGGTGATCTTCTTCAGCCTATCAACATCCATACTTACAAAATGGCCTACGATACCAGTCAAGATGCTCCCCAAAGCAGACACGTCAGCGTCAGATACACCTGCCTGCCGCAGCCCTAATGATCAGTCGTCACGTAGTTGAATTTCAAGAAATCAACCCCGTACTGAATGATCTGTGGCATCTTACTTTTCCCTTGCTCACTACGGTGATCTTGGACCAATGCAAAGCCCTTCCTTGCCTGAAAAGTGGCGACGGGGAAATACGACTATCGGAGTGTGCACTCCCGACGCGGCGGCTCCTTGTCAGAAAATATAAACGGGCGGAACACAACAATTTATTCACGCTTGCGCCGGCATACGACTACTTTTCCATGCTGCACATCGCCTGCTGATCGGGGTGCCCTGCATCCGGCGCATGATGCGGGTGTTTAACATGTCCAATCCAGCTGCGCCATAGCTCTAGGTTCCTGCCATGGGGCCTTTCACAACAAAATAGAATTTTACAGTCAAATCTGCCATCGCCGTTTCAGCATCACGACATGCGCGTATGCTCTAGAGTCTCTGCAGCTGGCGTGCTCACGCCCGCACATGTGCGCATGCCGCCTCGGTTAGGCGTGCAGATGCAGCATAGGCACAGTAAGCTCGAAGATAAATCAATGCCCCGTGGGTTGTGCAGCGCAGTGCCTGGAAGAGTGTTCGTGACATCCGACTGGTTGTTGGAACATTTAAACGATGTCGCCATCATCGATGTCAGAGGCAAGGTCCAAACCGAAGCTGCGGCGCCGGGAGTAGAAAAATATCAATATATATCATTGAAAGATGCATATTTGGACAGCCATATCCCAGTTGCGCCCTGCGGTTCGATGCTACTCTTGAGCCAAAACGGTCACGAAACGCACATGATCACATGGCGCATTAGAAAGACGCCCAATCGCGCCGGCGCGACGTGGCTTCCAATGTGCAGAATGCGACATTTTGGGACTGGACAACAGACGCAATTGACATGCGTTGCAGCGCACCGGTACAGCTGGATTTAAATGTCGACAACTTCGCTGCAGCCGCAGAGGAAAAGGGAATATCCACAGATTCGCCAGTCATCATCTATGATGCTGGCAAGTCAGGCAGCATGTTTGCGTGCAGGTATGCCTTATTCGTGCTTTCGCAGCAGAAAACTTTCCGTGAGCGTCACGTGTCGCGTACCGACGTGTCCGACTGTGTTGCATTGGTGATACACAAGTCGCCAGTGCATGGTTTTGCATCAAGCCGTTGAATTAAAAGTTCATGTGCAACCATCGTCTGGTGTGGCGGATATCATCCGCATTACCTAGCACATCAATGTTATTCAGTAGGTGCTCTTTCAACTGCTCCCAGGTTATTGGTGCCTCTGGCTTGATTCGTCGACATTTGATACAATGTGTTGTTGTTCACCAAGGTGACAAGGTCACTCGTGCTGGAGACACCATGAGGAGCAGGCTTTGTCTTGCTTCAGATGCATGTTAGTTCATCATTGTTCCTGTCGATCATGGCCACAGCCTCCCTGGTGCATACATTTGACCATGTGCCTGTGTCACTGTTGCTGCCATTACATGTCGTCAGACATCAGCTGTACATGACGCACGATTCTAGTGGAAAGTGATGCAAGGATAGGGTGGCCAACTCCGCAGGTTGTGGTGGTCTCTTCTAGTCCATGGTCACACGCAAGTACGGGTGCTCGAGGGAGGTTGGGAAGCATGGATCAGTGCTGCCGGGCCGACCGAGATCGACGAACCCTGTCCGCTGAAGGTGTGAAATCTGGAATCTTGGCTTCACAACACTGCGGGCTGTCGATGTAAGATGCATGTAGGATAGCCTCTTACCATGCGCACCAGTGCAGTGGTCTGTACGTCAGTAGAACCAGCATTTGACCTTGGCAGCACCTGCACACATGATGGATGCAGGTTATGGCAAACTTTGAAGCAGGCATGAGGAAGGATCTTTATGCCAACATTTCCGATGTCGTCAAGGCCTCCCAGCAAGCATCAGGCGGAGTTCAAATCCTGGATGTGCGAAATGTGCCGCAGTTCCAAGGCACAGTCAGACGCAGTAAGCATGCAGGGAGAGTCCCTGGGGCAAAGAACTTGCCATACAAGCAGGTCCTCGGCACAGGGCAGGCCCTTCTCGAAGAGTATGAGCTGAAAGAAGCGTTTGCAGAAGCCGGAATCGACTTGAAGAAGGAAGTTATCGTTTACTGCAATGGCGGCGTGTCGGCATGTGTTGTTGCCGCTGCCCTTGAATCGTTGAGCTCAGACCAAAATCCTGTTCGCTGGAGTGTGTACGATGGGAGCTGGAATGAGTACGGAAATCAGGATACGTACCCGTTTGACGGTGGCTAAATTACTTCGTAGGATGAGCATACCGCTCCTGAAATGCATGGTCTTGACGGCTGGTCAGGACAATGCTCAGCACGCATGACGCGTTGGGATGGATCGAGCGTCTGTTCTCTGTCAATGCAGTGCCATTTATGATATTCTAGAAGGAAGAGTCCGCAGAGACACTACATGACGTCTGTTGAATATGAAGGGTTGCTTGCGGGCAAGGTCTGCTTTGTACAATAACACCAATCAGCACTCAATGTACACAACGACTTGCCATTGTACGACCTGGAACAAATTCAGGCATCTGCTCATGTTTCGTAGCGGTGCATGCTGGATGTTGACACACAGTGTCTCCGAATGAAGCCTGGAGTGTCCATGCATGCTGACCACTTCTGTCTCCTGAGGACCCTATATCGAGATGGCTCTACTTGAACCAACCCTCCAGTAGCACGTGTGTCTGGACATGGGATCATTGTATCAAGTGCACGGGCCCTAATTGGCCTATAATACATCTGTGCCCTGACATCACGCGATATCATAAAAACCACACAGCTCTGCAGCTGCCAGTCTGCCAGGCTGTCCCTGATACCGGTAGCCGTTGCAGCTAACTTCATGTATGATCTAAGCTATTTATCCTTTTGAACAATAACGCTGGTGTGTGCATTACTGTCCAAGGCGTGACGAATTCACGAGTCCGCTGCATCCCCAGCAAGCACTTAATTGTCGACAATGTACTGTTTCCATTGCTTTAGTACCATCAGAAAGGCTGCAAAACTGCCACGATTTGCGTTGACCTACATGCGGACACTCCTTGCAGGCTCATGCATCCCAGTCCGGTTTGTCTGATGCACCGTTCATGAAGAGTTGTTGCATTTTCCCAAAGCAAATAAACGCCTTATGCGAATATGTAGGGGCTGGAACAAGTTATTTGACCGTAGACAAAACACCTCACCCTGAAATCGGATGCAGCGACTGATGATGGACCAGTACTCCGCTGAGATATGACGCCACATCATCCAGCAAGAGGAGACTGACCTGTTGTACGTCACATTTTGTCCATCCGGAACGAGGCTGGGTATGTTCGGGGCTAGTTTGAAAATCACATCATCCCTGGATGGATGTCGTAATTGATATATGCCAGGTACACCATCATACAATGGAACCCTCAAAATGCTTGTGCACGAGCAAAAAATTTTAAATTGAATCAATGGCCCACTGCCTGTCACAGTTCACACTTCCATTGTTCATCACACCGGCACCACATCATATTCATGCGCCGATTATGCAAGGCATCTAACGTCTGCTATGATGAGACATATCATGCTTCAGTCCGGGATAGCCTGTCTTGGAAAGGAGGAGCTTTAGGTCATGATCTGCCTGGCGAAAAAAGAGCTCCAGAAAGGTGACAGTGTGTAGATCCAAGTTTGACAGTTCAGACTTGTTGTAGCCCCCATTGTAGCCCCACACGTTCTGCAGGTTCTTCTCCTGGAAGAAAGGGCCATCAACCTCAGCAAAATCAAGGATCGTATTTAGGAGGGAAAGAGTACCCTTGCCGTGCAGATCATCACTGTTGATGAACATGAAACGTGACTTGGGGAAGTGGCCAAACCACCAAGAGAGCTGCGCAGCATACATGGACACCGAAAGTGTGAGGAAAGGCTGAGCATGGCATGGCTGCTTGTTGAAGCGCAATGACTCGTTGCAAGCCTCTTGTGATGGGAATGTGACCTTACAGCTGTAGCAATCAGACCATGTCTTGGGAAAAAGGTGGCCCTGCAAAAACAACCAGTGATATCGCGTCAACTCTAGTGGCAACAACGAGAAGACTGGAAGTTTCAAAGGGCTGGTGCTCCATGCAGAGGTACCTTTCTGTTGAAGGCGCAGCCTTGTTTCTCCAGCATTTCCACCTCTGTTAATACCATTTCAGCGAAACTAGGGAATTGGCACGCCAGAGTTGGAGTCGTCTGGGCCTGCTCTCGACAAGCCATTTTCTTACTCATCTTCCATGCAGAAAATGCTCTCGCAATGGGGTCCTGCATTGTATACCCGTTCACTCTGATGCAGTTCGTACAACTGTAGCTTATGTTGCAGACGAGAATATGATTTTACCCACTAGCCAAAAAATGCATGATCAAGTTGATTGGCCCATGCTTGTTGATGCATCTTATGCCAGTTCCGTACCAAACACATAGCTGTTATACGTCACGCTTAGTCGGCCCACTGTCACCATAGTGTATGCCTTGACCGCGAAGAAACATGTCCATTGCCAATCGCAGGATGTTTCATCAGGACATCAGGGAAAGGCCAGACTGCGCACCCTTAACAGGACAATGAACTTGGCGTGTGGCCACATTGCCTTGATGCGCGGCGCAGCCATAGTATTGAACATGTAATCTGGAGTTGCATCTAAGAGAGTGAAATTAACGGCCTGAGGGTGCTCATGCAGCGGTGGCAGCTTCCATGTCTTCTGGGGGAAACAGGCCAGGTATTCCCGTTTTGCATTCTTTGGCAATGGCCACCGGTTGAAAAAGTGCACCTCCTTTGCCCAGGGGTTCTTGCCTTGCCTGCATACTGTCAATGGTCTATATCCTGCCGCCTCCATGCGTCATCACAAGTTGTACAATATGCTACACAGTATACTTGGCACAGTTCTGATGTATCCTTGTTACTGTGAAACCCAAACGCAGTCTTGACACTTGAATCACGTTGGCAAACCATACAGCAGCATCAGCTGTATGGACATCTGATCTATCGGACAAGCAACAGCATCGAAACTTTGCAACATGCTAAACACAAGCACCAGGAAACCCATAGGAGCGACTAGCACAATTCTGGCTACCCTGTCCTGAACATCAAGCGATCGTATGGGTGGCAAACAGGAAGTCAACGAAGGCTCATCAAATAAGGCTCATCAACGAAGCACACCCATATGCATGACCAGCTCCAACAAATCCTTGGTGCTTCACCAATGCATTAAACAGGTACGTCGTCCCTCCCTTCTGTGTCCCGAGGATAAACAGCATACGCCGCCGTTCATCAAGAGGAGTGCCGATGTCATGCTCCAAGGCGGGACACATCTTTCGACGTGCATGTATGGTTAAGGAGCCTTCCACCTCCTTCTGGAATGAATACGAGGATCTTAATCTGCTGTAGAATCCTTGAGCGGGAGCACGTGGATCATACTCTTTCTCACGCGCAATTAGCACATCAAGCCGGTCACGCAAAGCCTTCTCAAGCTTCACATCATGCTCCTCTGGTGGCACCTGGCCGTTGAAGCGCATCTCTTGCCACAACTGCACCGTTGAATGTCTGTATCCGCCAGGCATACACCCCTAATGTGCTCTACCTGATTCGACAGAGTATTGGAACCAGTTCCTCGCGAGGAATCAGAAGATGCCACATTTATGTAAACGTGCGTGAAATTTGTGGGGTACTGGAAGCTGCAAAGTGGGGTCAGAAAAACAAAGCAGGTACACAGCACACAAGCAAGCAGTTTCAGCTACAAACATAGCCAGGAAGTAGCTCACGTCGTCTTCAACAACCGCCCTGATAGATGCTCGCACAGAAGGTTGTTGCGCATAGAGATCTGAGAGCTCAGCCGCCATCTGAATGTCCACACGGCGATTGCCACCATGCTTTCTCAAGGAGGCGTCCCCATACGCAATCGACCTGAAGTACTCCATGTATTTCTCTCGTGTGAACGGTGGCTCGAAAGCTTTGATCCCCAATCCAATGTTCCCCATGACACTGTCCATTGCATGCTTCCGTTCAGCGGACTTATCTGGAGCTGTGGGTGGATCCTGTGGCTCAAACGTGCGGGGGCCTACATGCAGTTTGGCGATCAGAAAGCTTTAGTTACACACGATTGGGTTATAGCTTTACGGCGAATGGTTTCTGCCAATGATCACAGCAGTGAATGGACGTACCCAGCACATCCAACTGCCAGAGAAGCGTGCTTGCGACATAGCCAAAGACCAACGCGGCCGCAAAAGCCATGACCAAAAATATTTTCTCTGTGCTCCATGTTTCCCTCACACTAGCATGCCTGCGAAGCCTGCGAGGACTGCTATGGTTAGGTACAGGCGAGGACGCTCTTCCCCCGACTCGGCGGTATGCTGGCAGGTCTGGAGACCACTCGAATGGAGACGAGCTGGCTTGTGGCTCTGTCATGCTACCTTGTCAAAGGGGCACGTGGAAGAAATGGCTTCCACAAAAGCTGTGTCCTGATCGTTAACGAAGTATGAGTTCTCTACCTTGGAAGTTGTGCATGCCGGCCTTCCCCACTGCGTTGCATGATCACACACTGTAACTGGTCACATTGGCTTATGCGCAGTCTCGTCAAGAAATCGTCGTGCCTGGTAGCTCATGTTAACCCGGCGGTGGCGAAATACATCGACGCCTGGCCCCCTCCACCGGCAATACTTCGCACTGACAGCGACAGTTCTGCAATTGCGACTCATCTGAATCTCTTCACGCGTGTCTTCTGTAACGCTAAGCGTCGAGATATCCCTTTTGTCCACACGCATGCATGCCAACGCTGCGACGGGTTGGAGCACGACGTTCTCCACGAGTGCTTGACCGAGAAACCAGAGCTTCACTACTGACGCGAGAGCCTGTACTGCCATGTATGTGCCTGACCACACACTAGAAGCATTTGTATCTGAGTGTGCCTGTAAATGAATGGTGTCGAATAAACTGGAATGTGTCAAGTGGATCCACACCAAGGGAGCTTCCTCATTGGTGGCCAAAGCTCTGTCAGTTGGCCTTCAGGCTCAGACATCACCACATGACGCAGCACTACATAAAAATTTTCAGATGTTCTTTTTTGCAGCCAGACAAGCACAGTTTGGGAATCAGGAACGGGGAGAAATAATCAGAACCACGATATAGTCACCACTGAACCAAAAATGCACGCCCCCTGCATGACAATAGTGCAGCTGCACTTATGAATATCCTCACGAGAAAGCTGCATCCCTGTATGTAAATAGACAGGGATTGTGGCCCGATCCCGGCCCTGCCGCCTTTACAGAGTCCAAGTCTCAAGACTATCTCTGCAGTGCCCTGCGGATGAACAGAAGGAGACGGCCTGCCTCACAAAATAGATGTGCGAAGGGTACAAAGGTGGGATGAGCCGCTAGGAGGCATGTTCATGTACTGTTCGGCAAAACATGCGCTGTCCTGCAAAACTTGAAGCATTTGTTTACAGCAATGAAAGAAATACAGTCACATCGGGAATCACGCCAAGCACGAGGCTGCTGGCTAGTTATAAAACCCTTTCTACGTCCCGGGGCAAAGCGTGGCGGTGTCATGGGATGGACAGCGGAGGCAGCTCATCAGACATACCAGTGTTTGGGGCCAAAGTACCAGCGGCGCAGCTACAGACTATCACATAGACGGCGTGGAGTGCAGGCCCCTTGCTTTCGTAGGTCGCCGATGCCAGAAGCTAGTGGCGTTTCTACTGAGCATGTGATCATAGTGACGTGAGTAGGTGCTACAAAGCCGAGCGGCCACGACCGTCTAGCTGCTGGAGCCTGCGCACAGCTTTCATCTCTACGTGTTTGCACACATGAAGGCCACAACAACCTGCAGGCAACCTGTTTGCAGATTGGCCACGGCTCGGCCGGGACTTGGCAATGCCGGGCAAGATTGTAACAGCAGGCGCCGGAGGGATATAGCGTCGGTCGTGCATGCACCGATTCTAATGAGGCTCACTTGATCTACTGCAGGTGGTCCTTGACAAACGCATGGGAAGTGAAACAGATTCGGGCATCACGCCGAACCCAAGCGCACATCGGCCGCAGTAACCCTCATATAAGAGCTGCGGCACCCGATGCGTATGCCGCTGCAGACAGGCAGTGCGTCTGCTGCAAGCAAGAGGCTAGCGGCTGGCATCGCTGCAAGCAACACTGCTTATGTTTGGCAGCGCGGATGACACGTGGGTGGAGCATGCTGCGCTCAAGGGGGAGGGGGCGATGCCTCATTTGCCCGAGGTTGCTTGCAGGCAATCAAGAGGAAACGGGCAGCATGCCAAACCCAGGCGGGCAACCAGGGTATTGAAAAATCATAACACCTGGTTTTCATACCCTGTGAGCAGAGCAAGATCTACCCAGGATCCACATCTGCCACGCCAGCCCCGAGGCACACATGAAACCTCATGACACCCCTCTATCTCATGCTGGCCTTTTCATGTCAAACAATCTGGCAAATGTTTGCTTTTGGTGGGGCTGTGGTGCATGCCGAGAATCGCATGAACTGGCCAAAACACTGTGTGCAACACTGACCAGGTTCAAGCCGTGATAGCAGGGGAGGGGCTTGTTCCACCACCCCAAACTTCATGCACACATCATTTTGTAAGGTGTCGTTGAAAGATGTGCACCGAGGAGGGATGTGCAGCCATCAGTGGGGCCTGTGCCGGACCCCATACTAGGCCCCTCTCCCGGGTGAAGCAAGGGCACAGCTTCAAATAAACATAACTTCCACCATACTGCTTCGTTTGAGGTCAAATGTTTTTTTACAGACTCGCAGGAATCTGAGAGATTCAGAAAATTGGTCTTGCCACGATGCCTCGTATGAATTCGGGAAGTGGGGGTATTTCCCCCCCGCAGGCCTGTCTGCAGGCTCAAGCTGTGCCTATGAGCCTGCAGAGCTGGCTTCCACAGCACTCTGCAACATGGCCGGATGTTGCGTCCATAGGAGGCCGGTGTGGTCCTTCTCCTGGTGAGTTGTAAGCAACTACCATGGGTGATCGTGGCTGGAGCCTGGTCTTGATGCACCACCCCAGCAGGAGGTCAGACTGAAAACCACCTCATGTGATCACAGTGCAATGCACAGTGTCACATGGCTGTCCCTTAAATCTTGAAAGACACAGAGATACAACTCTTCTTTATAAAACACCCTGTCGGCCGCAGGACTCCAGTGGCAGGGGCGGACACAGTTTCCCGGGGGCAAGCGTGCGTCCGACCAGCATGCCGGCCGTATGTCCACCAGGCAGATTGCTGAAGTGTTGGAGAAGGACGTTCATGTTGAAGGCTGGCGGAGGCCGGATTTGTCTCTTCCTCGTCAACCCCGCCTGTGCCCTTGGCCGCCACCCGCCCTGGTCTTGTTGCACACCAGTGCTCGGGCTAGTTGCAGCGTTCTTGCTGATAGTGTCTTATGTTGCCTGCACTCAGACGGCTTTCTGCTTCTGTGTTTTGTGGGCTGTGTTTTCCCGAGTGCCCTTCAGTTCTGGCTCCGTTGCATGGAGCCCTCCCTGATGGCGCCCTGGCGGTGGTGCTCACCTCTGCTCCTGTAATGCACTTGTCCGCTCCTGCCAGGAGGGATGCTGTGGCCGATGCCCACTTGGATTTGGCGTGATGTATTTTACTGGCTTCTTGTGGAATTTCGAGCCTGGCATGTGACACCAGCTGATTTTTACCTGCTCAGACTAAAATCTACCAGCGACTCTCATAGTGTACAAAGTTGGACTGGTGCACGTGCGTTTGTTCGTGGCCCATATGCCATTGCCGCTAATATGTGATCAGACTGCTCAGGTGTGAGTGCAACTATGCATGCACCCAGCAACGAGGTAAAAGTATGGTTGTGTGCTTCACGGTTCACAGTTGGATGTTTCGCAGGTCCCTGACAGGGTCGTCAGTTGAAACAGTGTGGCGGAAAACTTCCCCGAGATCGACCTTGTCTCGCGCGGGCCGTGTGTCAATTCGTGCTTCAAGCTTGTGAAGGTAGCTTTACAACTATGTCGGGAATAGCCATAGGTGATCAGCCGGAAGATCAGCAGGGCCTTTTGGGAGCGCTGGCCGATGCAGGAACAGCTTCCGGACGTTCGCCGGCCCGCCGATGGGGTACTCGTGTGGCGGTCAGCTGCAGGTGCCACCCCGGAATCATAACGTGAATATTGTGTTGTACTTCGTATAGGATGGCGTGCCGTATGAATCGAGCGTCTGCTGCAGGAGGCTACTGAGCCGCACCACCTTCGCCGTGGCCAGCAGCGTCGGGCTGGTGATATCCCCCATTGGCGGTGTTTGCATCTTGGGGGTAGGGGCAGTCATCACAACCACAATTATAGGGCCCGCAAAGTCCGCCCAGGTCACTTTATCATCTGCAGGGGGCGTTGCAATGGTGCAATTCCTTTATTCCTTTGCCACATGCCCATCAAGAGATCTTAGTGGCTTGGAAGTCCTCGCTCAGCTCTCACGAGGAGATGACACAATGTGGTGGGCAATATATTTTACTATTGTCTCCGAGCCCCCACTGCTCATCGTCTGTACTGGCTGCCATGCCGGTGGACTATGCCCAGTGGCCGTGCAAACCTTAAACCAGTGCTGACAAGCGAAAGCCAGCCCTGCACACGCCCCATATCACATCAATCGTTGTCGTGCGTGTGCAACTTGCATGCTAGCATGGCATACATGCGTTACAGTGTCTCATGATGCTGATGCTGCTGCAGGAAAGCAGCGCAGGAGCTAATGACAGCATTTGACAAGTGCGAAACCAACTCAGCTGCTGAGGTCCTGTTGTTGTGAAGCTCGCTTGTGTGCATCTGTGTCCACATCCTTGTCACTTGCGCCTGCCTTTTGCATGTACGCGATGTTATCCTGCCAACGGTCAGAGGGGAAGCCATGGTATCCCCATGCCGATCCCTAGAAGATCACCCAAACAGTAACATAATCACATTGACGTGCCGCGTCCTGCATGCTCTTCAGCAGTAACCAGTCACAACGCTGTGCCGGGTAATCTTCAGCCTGACGCTCCGTCCTGCACACCTGGTTGCTGGTCAGGTGTCGGCGTTTTCATGCAGGCTACTGAAGGCATTTCCGGACCTGAACCGACCCCGCATCGCTGCCCTGCGGGATGGGGCGCCTGATGAGCTACTTCTGCGCTTCATTACCATCATGTCCAGGCATCAGCGTCAGAACAACCCTGAAGACGCACCTGAGGGCACCTGGGACGAGGCCTCAGACAAGGGAGCGGGCGCCAGCACTAGTAAAGAACAGCCAGGGCCCAAGGCTAAGGAAGAGCTGGTTCAGGTACCCTTTTCCTCTGGTTATTCACACAGTCTATCCCTACCTTTTCAGTCACCAGGATGCTGATGGTCGCACGTGCATTAACATGCATCCGTACCGTACTAGCGATGAACTGCCAAGTCACACTGGGCGTGCAGCAATGTTGGCTAAATCCGAGCTAGCAGAAATGGTGAAATTCGTTAAATTCCTGTGTTTGGTGAAGCTGCATCACGGCGGTATCAAAAACCATCACAGTGACACGACACGGGACCTGGTGGCTCCACTCTCAGTATGGTACCATGTTTGTCTCGAAGCTGTTTCTGTGTGCTCGGTGCCAGATACAAAATGTTTGTCTGAAGCTGCCATAGTAAGCTTAAGGGTCATTGATCAGACACGGAGCAGAAAGACACTTGCGCAACCTCATCAATCTCTCGCAGGCATACAGATCGCATTCTGCAGTTGCTCGTGCAGATCCTAGGCAGGCATAACCCATGTGCTGCAGGAACTGAAGTACTGGATCCACTTTGCAGAGGCAGCATACTACGAGATGAACACAGAAGACAATCTGAAGCAGTGGCTGTCTGCAGAGGGATGTGACCTGTTGTACGCATCATCTGAGAACAGCCCGAACGCACCAGTCTACTTTGTTGCAGTACAACCGGAGCGCAAGGAGCTCATCGTGTCTCTGCGTGGCACGGTGAGCGTCAGCGATGCGATCACTGACATGATAGGTGCGCCTTCCCAGGCCAACCCGCAGCCAGGGCCATGCGGACCTTCCCACCAGAGCACATCTGCTTGCTCTCCCGGAGCCCGCCCTACACCTCACACATACGCACGTTCATCCCTGACTGGTCGTGGCATTGTTGATCACCCCCAATGCCACCGCAGATACGGAGTGTATATATGCTAGACAGTTGCAATCGTCAAAGTCGGCAGCACCATGCATGACCGCACTTGTGCATGGCCATGGCAGGTTTTGATCAAGCGGATTTGATCATGCTTACACTGACATGTACGCTACACCGGTAGATCCCTGCCCAACATCTACCAGTATGATCATAGCCAGCAGCCATGGGTCCAGCAGTGTGTCTATGCACACATCCCTGATAATTCCAGCGCATGCATGGCGACAGCCACAGGCAAATCACTCCTGCATCGCCACGCCTGAATAGAACTATCCAGTTCCGGGATTGCACCACCGCATCTCAATGTGGTGCATCAGGGCCTTGGACAATGCCGTCTCAATCCTCTCGAAACCCCGCATTGACTAAGTGACCGCACTGGCTACGTGACGGGGTGCTTCTTGTGACGTGCTGTGGTGTCCAGTGACGCCGCAGCAGTGGGGCGACGCGGAGCACATGGTACACAGTGGGATCGGCAAGAGTGCCGAGACGGTGTACCAGCGGCTGAAGCACCTTGCGCCGGCGTTTGCGGGCAACGATTTCACCGTCGTGTTGGTGGGGCACTCCCTTGGGGGGGGTGCCGCAGCTCTACTGGGGTGGCGGCTGCGCGAGCAGGATGGCATTCAGGACTTGAAGGTTTTTTCGTTCGCGACGCCACCGTGCGCATCGCCCAGCATTGCAAGAGAGTGCCAGGACTATGTTGTGTCGTGTGTGTTCCGTGATGATGTTGTGCCGCGCCTGGCACCCAAGGCGATTGTCGAGCTTGAGAAGGAGTTGCTGGGGCTGGAGTGGGGCGAGATGGAGTCGTGCGCGAGGAGTTTCGGGCCAGTGGGGAAGATGGTGCTGAACCGTGCAAAAGAGGTGGCACGGACGAACAAAGACGAAGTGAACAAGCTGGAAAAGCAGCACAAGGATGACCCTCTGGGCCACAAGAAGGGAAACGGTGGGGATGGTGAGGAAGAGGAGGGCAACGGGTGTGGGGATTCGGAAGCCGGTAGTGAGTTGCTCATGGACCCCACCGTGCCTGGCAAGATCTTGTACCTACATGCCATGTCGGAGAGGGCAAAGCGGAGCAAAGCGGCGCAAGTGCGGGAGACCGAGGGCAAGGGGGAGGCGGTTCCCAGAGACCAGCGGGAAGCTGACTTTGAATGCGTGGAGATTGAGTCGCAGGACCCGTGTCTGTCCGTCTTCCGGGTGTGCAACCAGTCGATGGACGATCACTTCCTGGAGCAGTACCGCATGGGCCTGCGGATGAGGCCACGTATTGTTGGTGGCCAGCAGGAGGACCCTGCGGAGGCATGAGTGTGGACCGCACTGGATGTGTTGCTGCTATGCTGTGTGCGGCGAGTTTCAGTTGCGCTGCTAACTTTTTCATAGGCGTCGCGGGCAGAGCGTCAAATATTTAGCCTATCCATCTGGTCAGGAACCCATACCGTTCCGTTGTGTACATATGTATATACTGCCATCGAAGATGTGGACGTATGTATATTACATTGAAGACAGGCACGGTCATAGGTGCATCATGCAACAGCGTATAGGTTTCGAATCAAACCAAATAATCATTCATCTCCCGTATATGTCTCACCCGGGCACACCGCCAGTTCGAAACTAGTCCGTGCAATCTGTGCCATGTACGACATGGCATTTCTTCTTCACCCTGCTATTCCCTATGCACGTTTGTGCACTGAAATCACCTAGCGCCTATGCCATCCGTATTGACAAATCTCTCTTGTTCTGATCACCGCATGCATCCTCCGTTATGTGGTGTAGATATTGCATCGCCTGCTTGCCCTTAACATGGATCAAAGGCACGAACATGTACCCATGGATGTGGAGAGACCGTAGTTCGTGACTGTGCATCGCACCACTGATGGATGGTGTGTAGAATTGAATATATTAATGTCTCCATCTCGATACTGAGTTGTGACTCAGGTGAATGTTGTCGTTCTCCCACATGGTGTTGCTTGGGCTACTTACAGTATGGATACTATCAGGGGCTACTCGTGTGACTGTTGCACGACATAGGTGCATCTGTCATAAATCCCAAAATGATCTCAGCTCAGCTACGCTAAAGCATGATCAATCGCTTTGATCATGGCAGCATCTGTGCACTCTTTTTGTTACTCCAACATGTTGCTGAGTTGCGGGTGTCACAAACTTGTGAAACACGTTCATCGGACAGTCACAAAGTGCATGCGTCGTGAGCTTCGATGGGCTATGATGTGTCAACATCATGCAATGAGTCCTTGCAAGTTCCGTCTATGCTCCTTGATATCATGTTAGCATGACGGAAAGTGACCAGAAGTAGCGGCGGACCGACCCAGGTTGCCAAATGAGCCACGGGGACGCATGCGGTACAACATGAAAGTTCGGAGATCCCGGGCGACCAGCCACTTTGCTTATAGTGCCACCCTGCACTCGCTTTCCGTGTTTCTCAATCATACACTTCTCCCTCTTGTCTGCAACACTGCCTTTCTCCTCGGCTGCCTTTACAACAACTTTCTCCCTTGCGGGATGAGTGAAGCTCATATCTAAGACCACAACACCCTCTGTCATCTATCAGCAAAACGTCACCCTTGCCGTCGTCAATGATCGCCCTATTCACCATAAGCGTCTTAGGCTCATACCATCGTAGCTCATAGGCAGGGTCAGCCCGCAAGCACCTGACGGGATTACATACACGCAGGGGCAAGGTCTGCATACCTTGCTTAGGGGGTGGCAAGTATGTCTAGCCTGTCAAACTCTGATCATGTGAGACTGTTGAGACGAAAGAGTAGTCAATTATCAGGCTCATATCATATATGCCTTGGCCTCTTGCCACAATCAACACAGTCAACGCAATCACTTGATCACGCATAATCGCTCATGTGGATCTGCGATAAGATCATATGCATGTACTAGTGCCGCCGCAGCGCCGCCGCAGTCCATGCATGCGCGGCACTGTCGTCATATTACGGCACTCCCCCAGAAGGGGTAGCTAGCTTGGATGGTGGTCCAACATCCGCTAGATGTACCTTGTTCCTCGTGCCATACAGTGCAGGCCCAGCTAACACCTGAGTCAACCCATCAGCCAGCATCTCCTTGGTTCCTTAGTATTGTGATATAGCCCAACGATGTATGCATGACATGCAGGCTGACTCAGCCCGTCCATCTACGGTGTGCACGTGTGAGGCTATGGCCACGCATGGTGTTGTGATACATCCCAATGTTGTATGCATGACATGCAAGCTAACTCAGCGTGTTAGTCCGTGGTGTGCACATGTTAGGCTATGGCCATGCATGGGGTGCATCCAGGGGTTGCTAACAGGGGCGCTGAGGAGATCCGGAGAGATCTCATGTGTGATCTGGTTGTTGTAACTCATAGGCGGGTTCTGCCCGCAGGCATCTGGTCAGATCACATACACGCAGGGAGACAGCACAGCGTACCTTGCTTAGGGTAGTCGACAAGGCAGTGCGCAATCAGACAGATGCCATGTGAGACTTAGTTGATGAAAGAGTAATTACAGTTAGAGGCTCATACCTTATATGGCCTTGGCCTAATGCCACAGATACATGCATGCATGCCCGGCACTGTCTGTTGTAATCCAGGATCTTGGCCCATAAGCCAGACCGGACGTGGACACATCGGACAGGCAGGGATACCGTACGGTCA
>JAUMHO010000010.1:2406610-2418668 GCA_032360965.1 Ulva armoricana
GCATAGCCCTGCGGAAGAAGGAGCCCCCTTGCAGGGGGCAACTCACAATGCAAGGCCGTCGGTCGGAACAGGCAGCTGTGCTGTGTCATGTGAGGACTGCGCGTGCAGAAGCCATTTGTCGCGGGGTCCCAGACCGAGCCACGATGCTGCCCCCTTGAAGTCCGGCGACGTCGCAGCTGGTAGTTCACGTTCATAGTCAACTGTGCAGGGGTCATGACGTGTAAGAGCTGATGCCCGATCAGCCCCAGCAGACGCTCGCACGTACTGTCTGGCATGTGCTATACGGCAGCACTCGTGTGCCAAATGGCAAGTCAAGGTCAGTGAACATGACAGCCCGGTTGATACTGCGTCCCCTAGAAAGTGCAGTGCATGAAGCATCGGCCCGTGTACCACCAGGCTCTTCCATGTATGTCACCAGGCTCTTCCATATATATCACCAGGCTCTGCCTCCATCCACTCCTTCGAGGACACAGGGACGTTGACAAGATTCAGCATGTCGAGGACGTTGATGCCGTCGAGCTCATAAGCCAGCGAGAATGCCAGGGCATCAAAGTCACAACGTGGGGGGCTTGCTCTCTACTGCGAGCAGTGGCTTGTTGTGGCGAGCCAGCATCGCAACAGCATCTGCGGTTGGAAATCATGCTCGGTCGCACATGACGCTGGGCTCCTGGTCCAGGATGTACTGGAGAGCGGGGATGGCCGTTTTGCTCATGCCAACCTCATATATTTGTGGGTATGTCATGGTGATCCGCACTTGCTGCTCATTGAAGGGCTTATTCATGGCACCGAACTCGTTGCCCATGTGTCTTACCTGGATTCCTGTTGTGAACGTGGAGTCCTGGCCTTCAGCACGGACCACGGGCGCAGGAGTTGTCCCGAAGAATGGATCAAAGTGCTGTGCCAAAAAAATACACACACCGATCCTTTCAACTGCAGCCACTCCTCGCGAGGCCATGTATTTCTGAGGAAGATTCATTTCTAAAGTTTTGCCGCGAAAGGTACTCCTGTTGATCGGCACGTCCCGAGGTGCTATGCGCGTCTACAGCGGTTGCCTGCGTAACCCCGCCACATTGCTGACCTGACCGCTACTGCAGTGCTGCTGCTATAGACTGTGTTGATTTTAATGGAGGTGGTTGTCTAATAACGTGGCCAGCATGCAGCTGGGAGCCTAACGACAATCGCCGCATTGTTTTTGAACGGTCGAGATGTCACTCCTCGCGCTATAGCGTGCAGATCAGCTACGGTAACAGCAACATTCAAATTTATGGCAGGTTGGACAGAACAGTCTACATATGATGCATGTGGTTGTTCATTTGGCGCGGCAAGTGGAAAGGAAAAGTGACCCAACACAGTCCGTTCGTAATTCTGCCCCAGCACGGCATAACTATGCACCATGAAATAATGAACACGCTCACTGTGTGTCGCAGTAAACTTCATTCTTTATCTATGTCAAAATTGGCTCTGCGCAAAGGAACTCCGTGTCGCCCAGCCAGAACTTGCAGCAGTCCGGGCTCGGCCCAATGAACACAATCATCGAGATATCGCGGTGGACCACTGGGTCAGAGATGGACAAAGCCGTGCCACGTCCTGCACTCTGCCCTGGACGTGCCTGTGTGCACGACAAGGACAATGCGTCGTCAGACGTGTATGCGACCGTTACACATGCCAGCGGTGTTGGGCTTCCTGCACTTCGCACGCATTTGCTGGACGCGTTCAGTGTCCATAGGCTCACAGCTAGCACTCGTAACATTGATTGCTGGCTATACCACTGCAGTGCTGTCAACATGCTCTCTAGCCTTCGAAGACTGGCTTCTTCGGAGGCGATCTCGACTCTGAGATGCTTTTCTTCAAGCGCATCCATTCGCCATGGCGGGCTTCAGGACAAAGACAGGATCTTCACAAACATTTATGGAGAGCACGATATCTTCATCAACGGTGCAATAAAGCGCGGCGACTGGTACCGGTGCGCTTTGCCACGGTGACAGGTCGCTTCTGTGAACCACTGGCACCCATTTGTCGTGCTTCATCGGCTCGTAGATCTCACGTATTTCCCCGACACGTGAAACAATGCAGGACAAAAGATCTGCTGTTGAAGGGTCGCGAATGGATCGTGGACCAGATGAAGCAATCTGGTCTGCGAGGACGCGGAGGAGCTGGATTTCCATCCGGCCTGAAGTGGTCGTTCATGCCAAAGCAGTCTGATGGCCGTCCTTCTTACCTGGTTGTCAATGCTGATGAATCTGAACCAGGCACATGTAAGGATCGGGAAATCATGCGCCATGACCCACATAAGCTGGTTGAGGGCTGCCTGGTTGCTGGCACGGCCATGGTGTGCTTCCAGGAATCTACGAGTGATTTGCTAACTGCCGCTCATGGACTGCAGCACACTGTTAGAAGGACACGTTGAGTGGTTTCTCTTCCAGGGGGCTCGGGCTGGGTACATCTACATCCGCGGCGAATTTGTAGCGGAGCGGAAGAATCTTGAGCGGGCTGTGAAGGAGGCCTACGCAAAAGGCTTTCTTGGCCGCAACGCCTGCGGATCTGGGGTTGACTTCGATCTTTTTGTCCACTATGGTGCTGGAGCATACATCTGTGGTGAGGAGACCGCACTAATCGAGTCGCTCGAGGGGAAACAGGGCAAGCCTCGTCTGAAGCCACCCTTCCCTGCCGGTGTTGGCCTGTATGGGTGCCCGACAACTGTGACAAATGTGGAGACGGTGGCAGTTGCACCGACCATTTTGCGCCGGGGCCCGGAGTGGTTTGCCTCCCTGGGCCGGAAGAACAATACGGGCACCAAGCTGTTTTGCATTTCTGGCCATGTCAACAGGTACAATTCTGCTGCTACTCTTTGTCGCCATGGACGTTAAGGTCCTCGATATAATTCTAAAACCCGTCTCTAAAAGTGCAGCATACTGATGCAGGCCAATACAATGTTATTACGTGCCACTGCCTGGGCCTGTTTCAGTCATTCAGATCCGTTTCAGTACCAGTGGCTTTTTTGCAGACCATGCACAGTTGAGGAAGAGATGTCCACCCCCCTAAAAGAGCTGCTTGAGAGACACTGTGGTGGCGTTCGTGGTGGTTGGGATAACCTCCTAGCGGTCATCCCAGGCGGCTCCAGTGTGCCATGCCTGCCCAAGCACATTTGTGACGATGTTCTCATGGACTTTGACGCACTCAAAGAACAGCAGTCTGGTCTTGGAACGGCAGCAGTGATCGTCATGGACAAAAGCACAGACATTATTGATGCAATCGCCAGGCTCAGCTACTTCTACAAGCATGAGTCATGTGGCCAGTGCACGCCTTGCCGCGAAGGTACAAGCTGGGTGTATGATATCATGACGCGTATGAAGAAGGGCGATGCGCTGTTGGAGGAGATCGACATGCTGTGGGAGGTGACGAAGCAGATTGAGGGCCATACGATTTGTGCTCTAGGTGATGCTGCAGCTTGGCCTGTGCAGGGTTTGATCCGCCATTTCCGCCCTGAAATGGAGGCAAGAATCCGTGGCACAGCAGACCTTAAGCGCTTAACAGCTTAAATCTCTGATGTCAGCGCAAGTGTACCACCAAGTGAGTCCAGGTAGCACGTACAGCTTGTATTGTTAGAATACTGAAACCGGAAACTTGTGAAACATGTCGAGCTTGCCTGGAATGCAAGCCTTCTTTGAAGTGGCCTATGTGATATGGCAAGGACATCACTGCGGCTCCCCTGGAGCTGGGGGTACACATAGACTGCAGCATCAACGGGTTTTAAATTTACGATGTCTTGATGGCCAGTGATTAATTAAACAAATCACGCACCTGTTGAGAACATGTCAATGTTTCCTATATATGACTTGTCCGTCGCCACGAATTCATATCGCGGGCTAGCCTGTGACCGATGCAAGCATTCCGAAATGAACGAGATTCTCCGTCCGTGGCGATGGGCGGCTTTCTTGACAACATGTGATAATCATATTGCATCCCGAGCTGTCGTGGAAGGCCGCTTGGAGACTATCTGAAGTTTCTTGTGTCGACCTCGGGACTCGGCGTCCGCGCAATACCACGGCTTCAACTGTTCATCTGCCCTGTTCACACATCACATTAGATTCCTCACAACTTGCCAGAGGAGGTCCCAGCCCTTGTCAGCACAGGCATAATTTGGTCATATTCTTGAGGAGGCTGGACTCGCGTATTGAGAATGGGAGAGAAACCAGGTGCCCTTTGAGCCAACCAATCCGGGATGGAAGCTCACTCGCAACTGTTGACATTTAACCTCTGATAACGCCCCAAGTCGCCATGTTGATGTTAGCTATGACCGTGTTTGTGGGAAGCAGATTATAAAGCTAGTGCACTAATGCCAGATGAAAGCTTCGCTGAAACCCTCTGTGCCAGTGCAGAGGATTCAGGGCCATCTAAGGCCAAGAAGGAGAAGGAGGAGGAAAAAAAAGGAAAGGATGAAAAAGCCGAGCCAGGCACAAAAGGTCTCGTAGAGGGAGATTTCGATGACGAGGAGGACGATGACTTCAACGGTGTGCCTAGGCTGGTGGCGTATCTTATTGCCTACTATAATCCACAACTCGCACAGACAGAATATTTCCTCCGACTGCATCCCATATCGTCCCATCAGTCTGCCAAGCAGCAGTGCAGAATGTTGAGAATCTTGACAGCTGCATAAGGTATCCCATGTTTTGACATGGCTTTTATAGTGTTTAAGCTCGGTTGTCTAGAATTTGGAAAAATTTTAAATTTAGCATGGCAGATGTAGCACATGTACTGCCTGCTTCTTTGCGTGAAAGCACTTTGGTAGCACCTGCCAGCATGGGGAAGCACACTCGGCAGACAGAATGGATGCAGGTGAGGGAGAGGCAGACGACGACGATGATGATGACGAAGACTTCAACGAGGATGATGATGATGATGACGACGACGACTACGACGGTGAAGAAGAAGCACCTGCTCCAGCACGTCGGTCCAAACGCAAGTAAGGCTACTTGTCCATGTGATTTCTGCAGCTAGAGACAGCTTGCCATGGCTTCCAGGAGTACAAAGCATTGCTGTTCTGAATATCTGCATATCTGTGTATGGCAAATGCAGGATGAAAACGGAAGTAAGTTGGATGCTGTATGCAGGCGTCCAGGGGATGATGATGAGGAGGAAGAGGCGCAGGATGACGATGACGACGATGATGATGAAGACGAAGATGATGATTGAAAATTCCCTTTGTTGGGGATATGCAAGCACCTGTGGGCGGCCAGGCAGGTCTGTCCACGGGCGTGTTCACAAACTCACTGCAAACGAACACGCGCCTGCATCACCGTGCGCCTGCATCTGGCCATGCTGGTGCATCCTCTGCATCGCACATGGACGCATGCAGCCACGCGCATGCACTCGGTGCCATCTAGCACTTTGAAGCAGTTGAAGGCAAAGAATGCCACATATGTTGTGAAGTGTTTCCATGCAGGCGGAGGTTTTGGTGCTTGCACACATTTTTGGATCACGTGATCATCAGTCCCGCAGACCAGCTTCGATTTCGGGGACTCGTTCCCCATACCGATTTGTAAAACACTGCGCCTGTGTTCACATGAGCTCTCAACCAGTGTATCTTTGCGCAATTACATAAAGCATGCACTCAAGCAATTATGGATATGTGCTCATGACAAGGTGGGACTGCCATTGACATGCCATGCCTGAACATTGTTTATCGTCACATGATAAAGCACCCCCCCCCCCTGATTTAGTGTTTGCTGTTGCACATCATGCCAGGGTCCCCAGCAGCCCAGTGACTGCTTCGGTCAATCGCACACGAGGAGTAGCCATGCATGGAACGTTTTGGAGCATTGATGCAAACCGTGCGTCTACTTAGACTGCGCAGCGCCGCGACGGTTGCATTATACAAGCTGTATATGTGCAGTGATGAACCGGGTTTGTGGGCACATCTCCACATGTTCCACGTTTTGGGGCCGCCGGTGCATATCAATTTATATCGCGCCCTTGCTGAGCTGCACATGGTGCCCAGGCTTGCTGTCGCTGATGGTGATCAAGCATCGGGTGTTCTGTGGTCTAGATGACTTTTCTTCGACCGATCATCTTGACATCTTCGGTGGGCACAGGCACTTGCGATCCTAGCACAAAAGTCCACATCATCAAGGTCTCAACACTCTCCAATCATCCATACGATGGATACTACGGATATACACGCGCAGATGTGTTGTACAGCAAGGGTAGACCTGCCTCCTGTGTGCATCCTACGGCTTGATGACCCACTGGCGCAGAGCACAGGAGCAAAGTTGTGATGAACCCTTGAATGATGCAGGAGGATGGTGACATGAAACCAAGTAGCATCCTTGCCCTCTGGCTGTGAGCATGGTCACTATCAGCGTGCGTGGTGGTTGTGAGCATGGCCACGATCAAAGAGCATAAGCATATATCATAAAATTGTCGTATGCATAAGGATATTGGCACTTCCGGCAACATGGCGTGACATATGTGAACAGCTGTGTCATTATGCCACAAGGCATCCTCTTCATGCGTTCACACAAAGGACATACGAAGCACACATCTATTATGCTGTTGCACTAATGCTGTACGTTTGCTCTTCAAACTATTTGAAGGCAAAGGAAGTTCTGTATGTTGCACCATCTCCATCTGTATACCGAGTTTTGGGGGCCTGCATTTACTGGTGCACGTGTGATCACTCTATCACTGTGAATTCTCTGTCGCACATCGATCGTGATGCCTGCGAAAGCAAAAAATTTGACTGTGGAAACGCTTGCCGAGGTATCTTTACGACGTGAGCTGTGCTGTGATAGAGCCCTGCCTCGCGACAGCTTGCGTTGCTTCGGAGAGCGCGACCGTTGGCATTGCACACAGATCCTTGACCATGACTGGCTCAATTCCGGAACTGGAGGCCCAAGCAAAGACATTTGAGTCACGAATAAGTGCTCTTGAAAAAGCTGTTGCTGGTGGCAAGGGTGTGCCGCGAGTCATGGCCATGCCGCATCACGGCCGGCGTTCGCCAATGCCCAATTGCGTGTTCTACAAAAGCACAGCTGAGACTGCACATCAAAATGTGACCATATAAATGTATCTTCCTGTGTGCCATGGCATGCCTTGGTGCAAGGTGGCGATCGTTATCGTGTGCCGGTGCAGGTGGCACTGCCTCAGACCCGGTTGAGCAGTTTAAGGCAAACCTCCTAGCGCTCAGAGAACAAATGCTGAAGGCAAAAGAAGAGGTGCAGAAAATTACGCAAGAGAGAGATGACGTGCGAGTTTGCTCTGCGTATTGCTGGCAACTAAGCTGGAATTAATCAGTCTCTTACCATGCCCAGGGCTGCGTTGCGTATGCAGGCATTGAAACGGGTCGACAAGCTTCAATACCAATGTGAGCATTTGAAGAAATCTCTACATGATCAAGATACAAAGACTGGACACCCAGCTGATCAAGCTTAGCGCACCCGCCAGCCAGTCATGGCCCCATCCAACCATGCTGACCCAAGGTCGAAGCATTTGGCACCGCGTCAGGACTGCATACAGACATAGCAAGCCCTTGCAAAACTTCAAGATTTAGATATGACTATGTTTCATTGAATGCCCTTATCCATGCCAAGGTTATGCAACCATTCCAGAAGGCTAGCATGGTGACATTCTGTCTATGAACTCTGTGACAAATTTCTGTTAACATCATAATACTTTGGTGAAATTCTGGAATTTTAAGCAGCATGATAATGTGCTAGTGCAGAAGCAGGTCAGACTGTACATGTGATTGACTTCAGGTCATGTCTGGGTAGGATGTGCCGTGATCCTCAGGCGCTAGGGCGGGCAGCAAGCAGCTCAGGTGATATAAATGTCTAGTCCCTGTCTTACGTGGGCAACGGTAAACTGCTGTGTGGTACATCCTGTGGCAGTTAATGTTTACGTAGTGCAGATGACCGTCTGCAGCACTGACACTCCGATCGATCTGTGCATTGGAGTGGAAATGATGGCAAGCTAGCGGGAGCAACATGTGTACATATTAGACGTAAGCCCGAGGAGTAGGATCAAACATGGCTTATGGAAAGTGTGCTTGATTGTGTATGCTGCAGAGAGCCTGCCGCAGGGTCAAGAAGCAGAAGGCACACCTGGTCAATAAGCTGGAATCCGACATGACAACAGTAAGCAGGCGTTGCTATCGCAGTTTTTGGGTTTTTAACGTTGGCACAGGACATGACAGCTGAGCAGCCGCTTCGAGTCAGTGGCACAGCTCAGTTCAGGACGGGTGCAGCTTCTGGCCGTGTAGCCAAGTTAACCCAAGCTGCAGTGCTCTAAAAATTGTTACACTTCTATTTCTTAAGTCCACGCTTTCTGGAACGTGATGCATATGACTCCTGGCTAATGGGACCAGTGCAATCGTGTCATGTCATTGGCTGGCACAAACAAGGGAGCGGCGCTCACTCAGCACAACTTGCAGATGATGTTAAACCTAGTCGGCATCGAGTAGTGACTTGGTCCACGCTCAGAAGATCACGGTGCCACAAGAAAAGGCAGCTTTTCGCTGGGGTATCACGCCAAACCAAATCGGGCATCAGGTAGAACATAGGGAGGAGATGAAAACTCATCGAGAACACATCCACGAAGGTGGCGACCCCAGGAGGCCGGACATATTTCGTGAGCGGTCGGGCAGAGGCCATTTGAACGTTAACGATGTGCAAAGATGAGCGCCAGTCCCATACTTTCTGTAAGCGGTGCTGGAACAGTGTTGGTCTGCCATGATTGTTCCTGTTTTGGTCACTGTCTTGTCCATGGTACTTCATGCGGCCTGCTTATAAGTATAAGTATAAGATACTCCACGTAGCTAAGAACTTAAGGACAGAAAACCTCGTTGCGACACAAATTCTTGCATTTGATGTCGATCAGTGCTTCTGTGCAGTTGTTACACCGGCTCCCATCCAACGGGTGGCCACTGACTCTCGATCATTGATATTCGAGTACAGGTGTTGGGTACAATACATCGCATCACTAACGCAAGCTTTCGTCGCCGCTTGACAACGGCGGCGGTAAAACGCGTGAGACGCGGCATGGTCCTGCATCGAGTACATAACGGCTCTGGCACCCGCCAGTAAAGCGCCATCGACATCTCTGGTTCCAGGCGCTCCTCAGTGCTGAATCAGCATACTCTTATTTGACGACACGGGCATTTTCGTCTGCAACAACGTGCCACATGTGGATCGAGGCTTGTCATCGCCCATCATCAGTGGCGCTCTCGGAATGATCCGTAAATGAGCTGGCGTGATTTCTGGCCTGACCAGGTACGCCCAGAACACAGATAGGCATGGATCTAGGAGACTGTTTGGACATTCTGGTTAGTCGTGCAAACGAGGTACTAGCGGATCCCGCTGCTGTGTCGGACGTCGCTGAACAGGGGATCGAGGCTGTCGGTGTGCACCTGTGGGAGTCAAGTGGGATCGTCACAGCGAGGAGCGAGCTGCTACACGCCCATGCTCCGGCAGACTTAGTTCATGAACTGAGCTCCTTGCTGCTGAACTACATTGGGTATGCTGTTGCCCACGCTTCCGAGGTGCGTCCTTGCAAACTTCCTACCTGGTGCGTGCGCGGCCAAGTTGAGAACCAGCTCGCTGCTCGGATCTACATCATCGCCATTTGCAGGATGATAACGACGACATTAGCTCTGGTGCATTGGCCAGGGCTGCAGAGATCTCGATGGGAATTTTGTGCAATCTGGTGACAGACAGCAGGACTGCAGCTGTAGCTTGGACGACAGTGCTGCACATCATCAGCACGGCGGAGTCTGCGCAGTATCCATGGACATCCCATGCCCCTCTAGCTGCAGCTTTGCTTCAGTGCCTAGCTATGTTCTGTTCAGTCGAGGTACTGTACTCGTTGTGCGCATGGCCATTCTACTATGCCAAGGGACAGATCGTTTCACCATCCCTGCTCAGCTGCCGTGCCCATCGCAACCACAAAAAACCAGTACAGGTGACAAAAGATGCCGCACTAGAGTATATGTTTAGCCATGTGGACGTATGGATGCAATTTATGCTATCTGGCAAACCAGATGTTGCGCTATGGAGTACCAGGCTGATGTACTCATGCGCAACAAGCAGCGCGACCATGCAACGGGCACTGCATGATGCAGCGGTTATGTGTGCAATTGAGAAGCTTCTAGAGGCTGCCACAAACGACCAGATCCAAGGTGCGCAATCTGTAGCGCTGTTGGCAAACTAGGCCCTGTGCATCGCATCTGTCTTCAACTGCCACATCGATAATGGCGCAAGCGGACATTCACGCACATCGATGATATATGCCTGGCTGAGTACAACGCCTCGGTGAGATCATGGATTTCCTGCAGAGGTGGACTGTGACTGCCATGCTGTAGCGGCAGCCTGTGAGCTCCTGGATGTCCTACTTGACTCCGACACACTGGTCCTTGATGACAGCTGTCCCAGGCCACACCAAAAGAGTATATGCATAGAAAAGCAGTCGCCAGCCACCATGGTCCATGAGCATGACCACGCACAGCCAGGGCCATCTCAGCGTGAAGCTACCACAATCACATCCCAAGACTCACAAGACCACCAAGCTGGCACACAGCAGGACAGCAGCACACAGGAGAGTAGCACACAGCATGTACAAGAAGAGGTGAAGCCATGTCTAAGCCGCACTTCACATACAGAGGTGCCAGTTGAGCTGGCGCGAAGGCTGAGCCACCATTTGGTGCAGCTGCTGAAGCAGGCAGAGCGATCTGAAACGCTTGTCTGCTGCATCGTTTGCCTGAGCAGGTTTCACACACTAGAAGGCGAGCCGCCGTCCAACCTGGCACAGTGCATGCCGGACGAGATGGATGCACATTCAGATGCTGGCGATGTGGACAAGGATGCCCAAGCCCTGATCCCGGGCGATCATGGCACGTCTGATTTGTTGCAGTCCGGCGGCGACATGCAGCTGAAGCGGCGACGTGGCTGCCACTTCATTTTGGAGCCGCAGTGCAGTTGTGCACCGAGCGTGAGTGCACTGTGGAGTGTCTTGAGCGATGGCTTGGCTGTGCGGAGGCTGGTATCTGCTTCTGTGACGGTGATCAGTGGTGGACTATTGGGTCCATTCTGGCCACATCTGGCCGCAGCGCTGACTGTGCTGACGTGGGTGGCGGCCGGCCTGGCGCGCGCTGCCGGAGGCCTCGCACAAGCATGTCAGGCTGTGCGGGCAGAGCAGCAGAGCAGCGCGGCAGGGGCACGGGGCCGCGTCAGAGGCCCTGTGCCTAGCCAGTGCAAGGATATGCACTGGCACCAGGTGTGTGCACACGGTGCCGCACACCCAGAGCTTGTGCTGTCCGTGCCGCGGTGGAGAGATGCGGCAACGGCTTTTGTGGACATGGTGCGGCCTCGCAGTATGCTGTGGTATCAGTGTGAAATGAATGACCACTCTGCACGTGGTTGTTGCGCGGGTGAACACCCTTTGTCGAGGTCTTGCCAATGAACTGCTTGGCAAGCTCTTTGCTCATCGAGGGCGGCAATTTTTGTGGTATGTTGTATGGGATAACACACGTCTCTTATTGCTATCTGCATGCTTGGTGCATTGCCATGTGTGCATGAAATGGTGCATGCAGGTTGCAGACCTGCAGGACGATCTGCTTGTTGGACTGGCAGTACCTTTTGAGGGCTGTGATGCGGGTACGTCTCATGTTCTGAGATGCACGAAGACAATGCAAGAGCTTCTAGATCAAGACTGGTCATGACAGAGCAATCAGTGACACTTAGCTGTGGCAGACGCTGGCCTTTTATTGACGTGTCACTCGCCCAAAATAATACATCAATGTTCAATTTACAAGACTCGAGATAACATTTATGCGGCTAACTTCACCATGCATATGAGTGCGTAGGCTTCATGCATGCGATGTGTGTGGCACACGTGCGCATATTGTTGCGCAGGAATTTGACCGGCTTAACGTGCAATGCTCCTGCATGACTGCGCAGTGCTATTATCATTCCTGACTCTGGCTTGACTGCAGCAAACAGCTTCATCTTCAGCTGTCAGGTTGGCGGGGGGGGTGGAGGGGGGGGGGGGGGGGGCTGTCCAAGGCCGG
>JAUMHO010000010.1:2428117-2443216 GCA_032360965.1 Ulva armoricana
ACGTATGCAGAGGTTGTGTGATAGGGTGGTCTGATTCGAGACCTGTACGCTGTTGCGTGATGCACCTGTGACCGTGCTCCTCTCCGATGTAAACACACACACACACACACCCACACGCAACATAAGCCACAGTATCAGCGCACCACGCCGGCATCCCCATCCACCTCAAACGCGCGTGCCTCCTCGTCATCTGGCGGCGACACGTCCTTCCCGTTTGTCACTGCAAACACAATCGACACCTCGTCCGGGTAGCGGTTGCAGAAATCCGCGACGGCCCCATACGCTGCGTCCGGCAGCGCCAGCAGTCGCCGCCGCGCGCCATCCTCCATCTCTTGCAGCGCGCCGAGCTCCTCGATGCCGGCGGCCTCACACTTGTCACCGAGTGCCCGAGTCACTCCCGGCAGCTGCAGGAGGAACGAGTCCTTCGTGTGCAGCGCCTGCGTCACCATCTGGCACAGCTCCATCGCCACGATGCATGCGTTGAGTGCGTTTTTGTTACTCAGGATGTCCACCATCGCGTGCAGCAGCCGCACTGACGTCCGCACCACCTGCACTCCACCCCCACTCTCACGCATGCATGCCTCTCACTGCAGTCGCATGATTGCCCGGAGACCCACCGGCTACAGCGTGGCGCATGCATTCACGCCCACATGTCCAGGTCTCACTCACATCTACCGCGCACACGGCGGCTCGTCCGGCATCGTTGCCATGCGGCCGCAGCCACACCACGCTGGTCACGGATCTCCATCATTTGAGCCCACCGAAACCGCGGAGCAAGCGTCGCACCTCTCGCTGGTCGACCAGCAGGTCCCCCCGAAGCGGCACGCGCGCAATGTGCGCCTGCAGCAGTGCGTTGGCCTTCGTCCGCGCGTCGACTGCAAGACTCGGGACCTCGTACTTTGCGTGCTTCAGCATGCGCTGAACCGCCGACTCCTCCCCAGGCCGGATCGGCAGCGCCTCGAACTCGGTCGCATGGCTCAGCACGGTGATAAGGCCCTTCGTCTTCACCTTGGCGCTCAGCGCCTCATGCGCGGTGTGCGCCGTCTTGAACGAGATGTGGTGGTACGCTGTAATGATACCCAGATTCTCCGGCTGCAGGTTGAAGCCGGTTTCATCAACGAGCACGGCGCGCGCCTCGTGCAGTTCCGCGCAGACATCCTCTACCAGCTCGCTGAGGTGGTCTCGGATGTGCCGATGGCTGCGGCCCATCATGTTGTAGTAGTTCGGATTCTGCGGCAGCCGGCGGTAGAAAAACGTGTACGTCAGCCAGTCGACCGCCTCTTGCTTGTTGTTGATCGTCTCGACCGCGATCTCAGACACCTGCACCGACTGTGTCGTGAGGGCTTCTGTAGCAAACCCAGGCAGTCCGCATTCAAGCGCCAGCCCGTACGCAACAAGACAAGCCCTGTCTGAACCTCCCATGCCCGAGCGTTGGTCATGCTGTGGAGTCAAAGCATGCTGCGACAGATGCTTCACAGGCAGCGACCCTGGCCGAGGACGAGTCGTGTCGGGAGGGCAAGGTGCCGTGGGAGCAGGCAGGCATGCATGTGCACACACCATGTGGTCGTGGAGGTGCATGTCGAGGTGGCTCTCCACTGGCAGGGGCTCAAAGAGGAACTTCTTGTAGTGCTCCTTCTTTGCAGCGTGGCACATGATGACTGCGATCCCCGAGTCGTCCTTCAGCGGCCTGCTCGCCAGGCCCAGCATCTGCAGCAGCTCGGGTACCGGGAAGTCCTCTCCCCCGAGGCCTGACGAGTCAAAGTACTGCGTCCCCATGACGACCACCAGCGATGCTGGCGCGTTGATCGAGCGGCACATTCCTGCCGTTGCGACCAGAATCTGCACACAAGGAGAGCCTCGATCAGCCCCGAGGCAGCAAGTATAGAAAACAGTCATCCGTGGTCACAAGTTCCCACCCCTTGGCACACTTGAGCTACGAGGCAGGTGCCAGTACTGTTGGAACAGTTCATGAGACCAGCCGCCATGCGTAGGCTTGAGACGTGTTTCTGCAAGTATGCATCTCCCGTAGCCAAGATGAAATGACAGACCATGCGGTGAGTTCAGAGCATGCAGCGCCGAGCAGCGAGGCTGAGGTGCACGAAACAGAATGCTATCAGGGAGATCCGGCCACCTGGAACCTAGGTTTGACAGCAGGCAGTGCGGCGCTGGAAGTGGAGGGGGTCTGTGAGGCGCACCTGTAGCGCGTTCTGCTTGAACAGGTGATTGACGGTGTTGATGTCCGCCTGCGACATCGTGTCATGGAGGATTCCGACACCAGCAGACGCGCATGTGTGTGCCGCTGAGTCCGTCAAGCGCTCCAGGAACGGCTCCAGCGTGTCAAGGGGAACCTTCAGGAAGCGCGTGGGCGCGGCGTCGCCGGCCGTGTACGTCAGGATGTCCGTCGCGATCGCCTGCGCGTGCCGCCGCGTCGGCGCAAACACAATCGCCGGCTTCGACTTGGCGTATTGCAGCACTGTGTTGTACGTCGGCCGTGACATCGCCTGCACATGCCCCACATTGCATGAGGTACGTGCGTAAGCAGCTCTCGTCCATACAACCCAAGCAACCCCAGCACGATCTCTACAGACTCTGACCAGGTTGCGATCAGCTGTGACAGGGCGTGGTAGGCGCAACGAGAGGCGGCGGAAGGAAGGCGGCATCACCTGCATGCGTGCCTCGAAGTTGGCAATGTCCATGGACTGGATGTGGATCTCCAGAGGTACCGGCCGGGACCCCGGCGGGAAGCAGAACTGCGCGTGGCTCGGTGCGCCTAGCCAGTCGCCGACCTCTTTGCCGTCGGCCATGCTGCTGCCGAGGCCAACAACACGGATGGGCTTGGAGAGGAGTTTGGAGATGGCGCGCATACGGGACACGACGACCTCGAGCGTCGGACCGCCGGTGGCGCCGAGCAGGTGCAGCTCGTCCGCGATGAAGAGCGAGATGTCTGTGACAGACACGGTGCGCTTCTTGCGCCACCGCAGCGACAGCCGGTCCCACTGCTCTGCAGTCGCGAGGATGATGTTGCCCTTCTGCAGCCGCTTCAGGTCCACCTGCACCATGTCCATCGTCCATGCCGCGTCTTACAGCGGCCGGGAAACATGCAGACCGGCATTGAAAGTGGGCGGCACTGGATGCAGCACATCAGCTAGCCAACTGCGATAAAGTGTTTGACGCTGGTACAGTTTGGAACAGGTGGAAAGCTGCAATGGATCCCAGTCGGCAATACAAAGCGAGGCAAGGATGTTCCACTGACTCGGACACCCTCAAACGCCGCGGCCAGGGTCGTCCGAGCCCGGGAGCTTCCAGAGAGGCACAGGGGGAGGGGGGCGCGCCTGCTGCTCGCCGGTCAGCTGGACGATATTCAGGCCGAGCCCGCCGAAGCGCTCCTTCCACAGCGCCATCGTCTGCTCGACGATCGCCGGCAACGATGCGACGTATACGGCCCGCAGTGGCGGCACGGTCACACCGTCGGTCGCCTCCGCCTCGCGGCGCTTCGCCTCGACCTCGTTGATCATCGCCATCAGCGCAAACTCGGCACACACCGTCTTGCCGCTGCCTGTCGGTGCGCACACCAGCGCGTTGTCCTGGCCACCGAACAGCGTGCTGAAGACCTGTGTCTGGATCGCATTGAAGTGCGTGAAGTCGCTGTACAGCGCCTCAAACTGCTTGTTGCGCAGCGCGGACACCGGCAGCGGCTGGAGGTCGAGCAGCTCGGTGGGTGGATGGAAGCGCTCTGGGAGGACGACGTGGCGGAAGCTGACCGGCGTGATGGACTCGGAACCGAGCCAGCGGTCCGAGACCACTCGGATGAAGAACTGCGGCGGCAGCGGTTCCGGGATGGGCACGGTGAACGCGATCGGGTGGTCGACGATGCGGTCGCCGATGGCGTTGGTCATCTTGAGGAAGAAAAACTCCTTGTGCAGCACAAACTCACTGTCCTGGTCCTCCACCTGTAGCCACCGCCGCATGCGCATCATGTTGGTTCGTGGCAGGAGACTGGACGCGGCATTGCTCGCAGGCTGGGAGTTAGAGCAGCTGTAACGGGCTACGGCAAGTGGGTGTAGCATGCGCCGCAGGCCTGCGTTGACACCTTCCGGAAGCGCCACCTCCAGAGGGTGCACTGCTGGACAGCGACACTTGACGTCGGGCGCTGTAGCTGGCGGCTACGACCGAGATTGGGGGCTGGGAAGCGCACGAGGATGAGGAACGGCTCGACGTAGCCGTGGACCTCCTGGTCCCACTGGAAGTCCGGGGTCAGCACCAGGTCGACACGCAGCAGGCCGCGCGTCAGCGGCTGGATGGACGCTTCCAGCTGCAGGCGCGGCACCATGTTGATCATCTTCTTCACGACCTTGCCGAGCTTGGCCGCGCCGATGAGCTCGCCGATCTGCGCGGGCCGCATGTCGAAGTACCTGCACACACGCGCGCACAATGCAGCTGGCACCGCAGTGCGGCAGGCTCGTGCTCGTGGTGGTGCCAGAGTGAAGTCACGAGTGCATGCATGCCAGGCATGCATGAAAAGCGAGCATGCACAACGGAGGGGGCAGGGCGGTGTACCGTTCCCAGGGGATGTCCTTCTTCTCCAGCGTTGTCAGCTGTTGTGGCGGCAGTCGCAGCTTACCCTTGAACTGGCGCAGCGGCGTTTGGCTCGGCCACATGCGGTGCGTCACCGCCTTGACGAGGAGCAGCGCCTTCTCTGTCAGCGGCGCCCAGTTGCGGCGCAGGCAGATGTCAAACAGGCAGCGCATCAGCCGCGCTGCGCTCTGGCTGACGTAAACCATGTCGGCCATGAGCGCGAGCCCCTCGAGCTTCAGGCCAGAGATGTACGCCTGCACACGCATGAGCACACTGCACGCATGCCAGAGATGTACGCCTGCACACGCATGAGCACACTGCACGCATGCCGGAGACGTACGCCTGCACACGCATGAGCACACTGCACGCATGCCAGAGACGTACGCCTGCACGCATGAGCACACTGCACACGTGGGCGGGGGCCTGGTCGCAGCTGTGCAGCACCAATCGGGCCACATGCAGAACACCACTGGAGCCAGCTGCATAATGCCACTTAGTCGTACTGGGATGTTACGAACGGCAGGTTGACAGTGTGTCGGCTAAACAGGCGACCAGCGCAACCTCTCGGTCGCTATCCTCACAGCACTCAAGCCACACCCACCCCTGGCCAGTTCCTGTCTTGTTCTCGTGATGATGTCACATGATCGTTGTTTTCTGAGTGTCGGTATGCAGCTGCTGGCTCGCGTGGGCATGCTTGAGCCTAACGCTGCATGGAAGTTTTGGGGCTGTGCGATGCAGGCCTGGACGATTACGATCTGTAACTACCCCTGGCTCGCAGCTGCCACGCCCAACCCCTGACCGCAGACTCAAATGGTACGGAACGGAACATGTGGGGCAAAGAGCGCCCCGCTGCATGGCTCCAACATCGACCGAGTCGCTGACAAGGCAGACAGCGCGCGCTGCGGGACGCATGCGTGGCATGCAATGAAGTGCGTCTCACGGCACACACCTGCAGCAGGACGTTGATCTTGGCCGTCGGCTCCTCCACCGAGTCCTTGATCGGGATGGGCACGCGCTGACTGAGCCGCACGAGCTCCAGCTTCTCCTCATCGCGCACCACCATGTACTTGAACTCGTCCGCGAGACAGAACACGCGCAGCAGCTCGATCTCGGCCATCGTCGGCTTGAGGTGGTCGTTGTACTCCCGTAGTGTGGTGTGCGTGATGTAGTACTGCGACGCGATGCGCCCGAGGTCCGTCGCCTGGAAGTTGCCGGTCTTGCGGTCGTAGCGGATGAGGCTGTTGCGGTCCAGCTCCAGCGCCGCCGAGTGCACCAGGTCCTTCCGCCATTTCTGTACAGCCAATGATCCCGCTGTTAGAAGGCATGGCTCTAACGTGCCACTGGCACGTGACGTGCTGGCCGGTCGGCCGCGTGTGTGTACGTGCATCTGGCACAGCTCCCGAACTTTGCAACGTCTCCGTTGCATGCGATCAACCGCATCAGCAGCCGGCGCAGATTGTGCAGGGCCTGATTCACAGAGTGGTGCAAGCACACTGAGAGAGCTGATGCATGGTGGGGCGCCTGCTGCTCGGCGGTCCAGTGTGCACACCCTCAAGGCGCGTGTGACTGAAACTGTCTGCGCGATGTCACACCGCACAGCAGGTACTCACAACGGGCCATGGGTGCGATGCAAATATGCCTGGGACTGGCGCGATAGGACTGGAAGCAGGCACTGAGCAAGGAAGGCGCACCAAAAGCTTGGGGTCCTCCTCGGAGTCCCGGACGGGCACGCCGTACTGCTGCGGCTTCTTCATCATGCGGATGTTGAGGTACGTGTACCCTAGCCAGTTGGCCGCATCCCGCAGATTCTGCAGGGACCCAAGGACGATCTCCGCGTTGAGCGAGTCTGTCAGCCGCTTGATGAACTGGCTCTCGATCGGCAGCTGCTCGTTCAGAAGAGACAAGTAGTACGTCAGCTCGGAGTGCTGCGTGATGATGATGCCCTCCCCAAACGAGTCATACTGCGGCCGGCCCGCGCGCCCCAGCATCTGCATGACGTCCTGCGGCGACAGCTCGTCCCACCCGGACTTGATGGGGTTGTACACCTGGGTGCCCTTGATGATGACGGTGTGCGCCGGCAGATTGACGCCCCACGCAAGCGTGGCAGTAGAGACGAGGACCTTGACGTGGCCGGCCGCAAAGAGGTCCTCCACGGTTGTGCGGTCCACACGCTTCATACCGGCGTGGTGCGTGGCAAACCCGTACGGGAGCACATCCTTGAGCACCATGTCCGCTGTGCTCTCTGCTTCGCTCTGCACAAGTGGCAATCACCATCATACAGGTACTGTGCGTGTCACACAGCGTGACTCGACTGCAGCAGTAGCCCGTGCAGGGCTGCCGAAATCACAGCCGCCAACCCGAAACAGAGGAAGGCTGTGTGGGAAGCAGCATGCGGAGGGTGGGGTTAGGGGGGGGGGGCAATGTACCTGTAGGATCTCGCGGCTGCTGGCATCGGTGCTCATGATCTTGTTCAGCTGCTCGTCCTCAGTCGCCTTGTCCCGCAGGAAGCGTGCTGTTTTCGCGGTCTCCTTGCGGCTGTGCACAAATATCAGCACCTGGTGCTTGCCAGCTGCGTCCATGATCTTCTTGTAGCAGATCTCGTTCATCAGCTGGAAGCGCTGCAGCGGCTTCTTGATGGTCACACCGATGAACGTCTGCGCGAGCGGACACGGCCGGTACGCCGCGGTGAAGAAGAAGCAGTGGTCGGGCTTCACGCGCAGCAGCGTGCCGACATCGCGGTAGTTTGGCAACGTCGCCGACAGGCCCACCAGCCGCACCATCTCTGCTGTGCTCTCCACCTGCCGGAGTGTCCTGCATGCATCCGCCTGCTTCCAAACTGCAGTGTCTTCGTGTACGCAACAGCAGATCCCGCTGTTTCAGCACCTAATCGCAAGCTCCATGCATGGCGCTCCTGCTCCTCCCATGGCCCCTCCTAACTAGCGGCAATGCGTGGCTGATGTTCAGCCACACCTGACAGCACAATTGACCGCAGGCAGATGCCCGTGGGATCCATCTGTGAAAACTCCTGAGCCTCCACACACCCGGCCTCCACGCCGAGATCGCCACCCACAGTTACAACACATTCACTTGTATCTGCAGCAATTGTAGTCAGCTAGCGACGCCGCCCCTGGCCACCTGGCCGCCCGGATGTGCTGGAAGCGTGGAAGATGCAGGAGTGCGGCCGGGGAGGGGCGCACCGTGCGATGATGCACTCGAGCACCGGCCCGCGGTCGTCGTGCAGCAGGTGCACCTCGTCGATGATGACCAGCTTCACCAGTTGCGTGTACGTGCGCTCCCCGGCTCGCCGCGTCACAATGTCCCACTTCTCCGGCGTCGTCACAATGATCTGCGTCTCCTCGATCTCCGCCTTGGACAGGCCGACGTCGCCCGTCAGCTCGCGCGTCTGGATGCCGTACCGCTCGTCGAGACGCTTCTGGAAGTTTCCCACGATCTCTGCGACCAGCGCCTTCATCGGCGCAATGTACACGATCTTGAAGCCGTCCTTGTTGAGAGTGCCGTCCGGCTGCAAGGCGGCGCCGAGGACCTGGAGGATGGAGAGGAGGGCGACGTTGGTCTTTCCGGCGCCAGTCGGCGCGCAGAGCAGCATGTTGTTTGCGGTGTGCAGAGCCGAGTCGCAGACCTTGCTCTGCACCGCGTTCAACGACGACATGCCCTCGAACGCCGGCTGCGCCCACTCCGGCAGATCCTTGATGGGAATCAGCTTCTGGCCCTTTGGATCCAGCTTCTTTGGCGGCGGAATGCACACCTGCACACACCTCACTGTCATCACACCCCTGCTAACAACCCGCACCTGTCTACCACGCACTGCAGCCGCCGACTCACCAACATCCGCAACGGCACCTCTTCCCCCACCATCCAGCATGCAGTCGCCACACATGCCCAGATCAGCGAGGATCCGGTCAATCACACCATCGACCAAGATGCCGGACAGCTGACTGACACCCATGCCGCTGCCTCTGCCGTTCCATGCCATGCAACACGTGCCCAGAGGCACAGCAACACCACATCGTTCGCAGCAGCAGCACGGCGGCCCTTGCCGGCCAGGGCATACCCCCTGCGCCGTGCGGCTGACATGCTGCGGCACGTACGCACAGTGCATCAAGGCGGCACAAACAAACCCCCGCACTGGGGCAGGCAGCAGCTTTGCGCGCTGTCACTGGGCAAGCATTCGGCCAGAATTGCACACCTCCTCGTACCCTTTCTCCAGCCGCCGGAACGTCTCCTTCGGCAGCGACACCTTCTTCGATGCAAAGTAGTGCCCGCCCCCATCAAACTGCAGGCTCTCCAGGTCGAGGACCTGCCGCGCCGCCACCTCCGTATCCACAACCTCCGCTGTCACCTTGGCCCCACCCTCGTTCTCATGCAGCCGCCGAGCCTCGTTCTGAACGCCCTGGATCATCGCGTTCTTGCGGTCCCGCGCTGACGCACGTGTCGCCTTGAGCTGCGCGAGGATGTCCGTCAGCGTCGGGTCTTTGAACATCTGAGCCTCGATCGACGCAGTCTCCTCGTCGCTCTTTGCGCGCATCAGCTTCGTGCACCACGCAATCTTGTTCCGGTTTGCCACCAGCACCTTGATCAACTCAAAGTTCTTATACCCCAGGTGGTACACCAAGTCCGGCTCCAGCTCAGCCGCATCGCGGTCCCCCGCAAGCAGCCGTAGCACATCCCGGTCCTTCTGCTGAGCTGTCGCAGCGTCCAGCGGCTCCCCCTGCTTCTTGAATGCGTCGGCAATCGCTCGCTGCAGCCAGTACGCATCGATCTCGTTCACTGCCAGTGCCAGCTCATCATCCTCCGCCGCACCAAGGTCCATCTGCGCATTCAGGTTGCTGGCGCCGCCGGCATCGTCCCCTCCACCATCGTCCTCTTCATCACTTGGCACGACCGTCGCCAGCATGGCTGCACAGCATGCATCTCTCATTCCACCAGCCATCCCACCGTACACACCTCCCACCAACATGTCCCCACGACGCGCGAACACTCGTGCATACACGTATGCGAGGTCCCATGGCACATGCTCTACACGCGAGGGCGTAACAACACAACCTTGCACGATGCCAGGTCGGCGCCGAAATTCGCGCTGGCCAGCATGCACGGCGGCATGTTCCCATTCTGCCACAAGAATAGTGGAGGGCCCATGATAGTACGATGCACAAACTGGCCAACAAGCATGGTGGTTTTGGACCCCAGTGGCCACACAGAGGAGGTGGTCGGCTCGCACCGTTCCCGCCCTCGTCCTCCTCTGCATCGTCGTCAAAGTCCACAGCCACACCCATTTCATCGTCGTCTTCGGCCGCCCCCGCCTCGTCCTCTGCTCCCCAGTCCGTGATGCGAGTGCCGACGTCGATGAACTCATGGAAGTGGTCCTTCAAGTCCTGCTCGCTGCACTCCAGCAGATCTCGCACCTCCTTCTCCTTGTCAAGCACCTGTGCAACGAGACCCACGTTCTAGCCCGTTGAACTGTGATGGTCCGGTTTGTGCGCTTGATTCATCACGTTGCGTTCGGGTACCGAGCATCGGCTGGTCCAGGCATCACCAGGGCTAGACTCGTCACAGCTGCTCGTCTGGCACCATGGCATTGTGACACTGCCGGCATGCACTTGAACATCTGTGAAGGGTCCGCACGGAGGCACCATATTGATCAATGAGGCCCTGATATGGAGCGCAGGATGCGGGGTGCTTCTGCAACCTCGGCGTTCGGCCACCTTCAGACCCGCATTTTGAGCATGCAGGCGACGCTATTGCCTGTTGCAGGCAATTTCGGTTCTTCATCTATCCTGTTCATTCGGTCAATCGTGGGTAGCGCACCCTCTTGTTGTCGTCTTTGATGACTGCCAAGACCTCCTCTGCTGCACCATAGAGGATCTCCGTTGGGTAGTCACCTAGGCGAGCTTGCACCATTTGCAGAAGGATGCCATACGCGTCCCTTGTCTCACGGGATTTGGGCTGGTACGAGCCAAACTTATCGGCTTCGAGCACGGTGTTGACCCGGGCACGCTTGGCTGTTCCAGCGTCGCTGGCTGCAGATGCCCTGCAGCGACACATGCCAATTACGCGAGCCCAGCGTGCTGATGCTACGTAAGCAGCAAAGTAGGATTTCTTCATAGAAATGGGTCAACTTGACCATCGGAGAAACACAGGGCCACTGCAAGTGGCTTGCACATAGGTCAGCAATCAAATCAACACAGTGTGTTCCCTGGTCTGATATAGATGATGATGGAGGACCCTCACTTGGGCTTGCGCTTCTTGAGCTCCTCCAGTTCTTCTGGGAGCGTGTGTGCTGCTCTGTCCCCCATCTTGTGTAGCCTTCGGCCAGACAGGGTCTCAGGTTCACCTGTGGGCTCCTTTCCTTTAGGACGTCCCTCACGGTTTGCCGTGAGCACCAAGTTCGCGTTCTGCAGCAGGTTATACCATGGGTAAGAGTGCCATGTACATGATGAGACTGCATGAGCACACGTCTCGAGGCTTTCCCATGGCAGATTTGCCAGGACGGTGCTTTGGATACATACGGAACGGCATTACTTGCTATCGAGAACAGTGTATGGCTCTTGTCCTCTTACCAAGTGATAGTCATTTTGCCTCTTTCTGGCATAGGCTTCTGCGCCTGATCCCCGGTCTTCTGGTCCTCCCATGCTCTTCAACGTCAATTACAAGCAGATAATCAACAAAAAACTCAAAAAAGCGTAGATGATCGGCGCGAAGTCGCCATATTGGAGCGTGGTCACTAGCTACGCTGCGCTATCACGCTTAATCCGCAGGACAGGACGCCACACATGCATGACTCTCGAAGGGCCGGATGCAGATCTTGTTATTGGAAATCATGTAGCGTTGGGTGGCATCACGTCAGTTTCAGGCGTGATATTTCGCTCCGCATTGGCGCGTTTGTACTCGACAAGAGTAGTGCACCTTCACCACCGTGCACATGCATGGACTAGCTTGTCGCGGCGGCCTGTGCAAGCCCCCCCTCCACATTGCAGCTTGCGATCACAGTGTGTCGCCTGGTGCAGCATTCTGAAATTGCCGGACGAAGCAATGCTTCGTCCTTTCGTCGTCAGAGATTTTTTGTCAAAGACGATCAGTGGCACAGGGACCATGGCACCCAAAGCAGCGAAGGTGAGAGTTTATCAGGGCCCGACTGATGGATGCTTGCCAGCGAGCTATCATAATGCTTTACATGTGCTGATTACTGTAATCTAGTTTCCTTGCGGAAGGGTATATTGTGTCGGGCATGATCGCTTGGCCGCTTACACGCTTTGTACCGCCGCGAGAGCTATTGCCGTTGACAGTGTATTGACAGAGTACTTCACACTTGCAGAAGGTCACTAAGGCCACCAAGGCTGCTGAAGCCGCCAAGTCCATAAAGCCCCCAAAGGCCAAACTCCCGGGGCGTTTCTACCCAGCAGATGATGTTAAGAAGCCAACCAGCCCCAGCCCTGCGCCCAAGCTTGCTAAGCTCAGGGCATCCATCACGCCCGGAACAGTCCTCATCTTGTTGGCTGGCCGCTTCAAAGGGAAGCGTGTAGTCTTCCTTAAGCAGTTGGAGTCTGGCTTGCTCCTTGTGTCTGGTCCTTTCAAGGTGAACGGTGTGCCAGCGCGCAGGGTGAACCAGGCATATGTGATTGCCACATCTACAAAGGTTGAGATCCCAGCTTCACTGAACCTGAACATATTCACCGACGTCTTCTTCAAGAAGGCAGAGAAGTCAAAGAAGTCGGGTGAAATGTTTGCTCAGGAGGCAGCACCTGCGCTTACACCGGAGTACCTGGCGGCACAAAAGCAAGTGGATTCAGCCTTGGCAAAGGCCATCTCCCCTGAAGTCACTGCCTACCTGTCAGCACGATTCTCGCTTCAAAATGGTGACAGGCCCCATCTGATGAAGTTCTAGGCATCATGCGCTGCGCTTAGTGTGCTGTAACCTTCCCAATCTGAGTCTCGCCATTGAGTGGCTGTTTCCTTGACTGTTGAAGGATCCGCAGTGCCACATCATGTCATGTCTGTGTGCATGTCTTCTCATTGTTTCCACGTACAGGGGTGCCAGTGCTGTTCTGCTGTAGAGTTTGTGTACAGTATTCTTGACCCATGTGCACTCGCCGATTTTGTTCAGGCAGAACAGCTCAATGACACAATCTCACAGTGCATTTAGGGATACACAATACCTGACAGCTCGTGCCAGCATATGCACGGTGACCACAGACACAGGCTTAAGCAACTGCGTTGTCTAGAGCTGCAGTGATTTGATCGAATACCGAGTCCATGGTTACGTTGCCATCTACTTGAACAATCTCGTTCTTGTACAGCTCCTCAATGGGCTTGATGTTGTCTTTATACACTTGAATTCGGGTCATTGCTGCTTCTTCCGTATCATCGCCCCGCTACATTCACATCGCGCTGTGAGGTACACAGAGTTGGTTGCTCCCAGCAGTGGTTATGCGTCACCCGCCATTTGTCGGGACCGTTTATGTGCGGCCGCCATTCAGCTTTAATGCACTCCCGCTGCATGCGGAAACAAAAACCAGCAGCTGTGGCGAAAGCAATGGTGCGCACCTGCTTCAGGCGGCCTTCGATCCCTGGCGGTGGTGGCTTAAACTTCATGTGGTAGATATCACCGGTTTCAGGGTCCAACCTTCGGCCGACAACACGCTCAACAATAGCTTCATCAGGCACAGTAATGAGCAGAACGACGTCAGGACGGATACTGTTGGCCTCTAGAGCCTGGGCCTGTGATGCAGACCGGGGATAGCCATCCAGCAGCCAGCCAGACTTGGCTGTGTCTTTGCTGCCAAGGCGATCCACCACCATCTGAACCACGACTTCATCAGGAACAAGATTGCCACTGTCCATAAAACTCTTGGCCTTCAAGCCGATGGGGGAGCCTGTCGCGACTTCGTCGCGGAGGAGGTCTCCGACTGATATATGGTCAAGCCCATACTGCAGCATCATCAGCATCAGCTGGCGAGCCATACTGATGTGCAATTTAACATACAAGACGACATGATAACTACATCATAGCGTTCATGATGCTTGACGCGTGCTTTTGTGGGTTGGTTTATGAACACTTAAGATAAACACCTTCTCCACGATCTTGGCGCATTGAGTTCCCTTGCCGCATCCCGGAGGCCCTGCGATCATGACTTGGGTGGCATTGCAAACCTACACGTACGAGGGTGTCTTCGGCGGACATTTGCGGAGGAGGAATTTTTCCATTGCGTGCACAAGTTGAGAACGCACTATTGCCCGAGCCTGCTTGGCTGGCGCTGCGCGAGTTGCGATTCTGGCGCCCGAGCCTACAAGAGCGTTTGAGCGCATCAAAACATTAAATAAACCTTGATCAGTGTGGTGGTCGATACATATTTCCGCAACAGCCGTTGAAAACATTTCGCATCATGTGCCAGTGAGCGCAGTGACCTGACGATCAGGGGGGCGTTCTGATCAAGGCCACGCTCTCCCCGTTCAGCAGGGCATCGCTCATGCAGATATTTGTGTCGTACCGGGACCTCTGACTTGTTGAGCGTGCATTTTTGCTCCCTCGCGTTGCGCAATCACAAGAAGATGCTGTTCAATTGCACGTGGTACGGGTGTCGGCACCACTTGGAAACCCCAAACTATACAAGCGGCCCGAGATTCTCGGAAATTTCAGGATCCGTCCATTACACTGGCTCTATTTGCGGTGGTGCCAAGCGAGACTGTGGAACCCTGCAGGGTGCTACTGCAGGCACAATCGCTCCTGTAGACACGGGCGCTTGTGGGGGCCCCCGCAGCAACGACAGACCTATCTGCTACTTCTTACCGAGAATCTACCAACACGTAAGTTCATGTGCACACGTGCTGAGAGCCATTCAGAACTTATGGTGGCATCACTCCATTGCATTAAAGTCAGTTACAACTGCTGGCAAAGCTACAAAGGAAAAAATCCCCTCCATGAAAGAATCACTTGGTTGCTGGTGTCAATAATAGCCTTCTTGCGTTGCATAATCGTAAACGGCCACCATCGCGCCGATAGACGCGGCTGCGCATATTTCGATCAGCATGGCACCCGTTTTGATGTAGTCAGCATGATTCAGAATAGCCGGCACCGCCACAAGACCGACCGCTGAGAAGCCTGTCAGGAACTTTCCAGCCTCCATCCACCTGTAGCAGCACCCAGAGTTTTATTTACACTCATAGAGTAGCACCAAGCATGCTGTTGGATGTGCACAGGGAATCAAGCACAGCCCACACAAGTCGATACTCTGTATTGGATCATGCCACGTCAACTGGGTATAACCTGCGGCTGGCTTGGCTTGAGCATTGGCACATGGTGGTACAGAGTCGTGCAAAACACGACCAGCGGGTTCCCTGTGAACTTGCATGTTTACCAACTTCATACGCACGCTGAGCGCACTGCATGCATACTCACATACTCTTCTGCTGATCAGAAATACCATGTCGGACGTTGCACAGATTGCAGGGACTAGTTTCGAACCGGCGGAGTGTCCAGGAGGGACGTATGCAGAGGTTGTGTGATAG
>JAUMHO010000010.1:2443566-2462978 GCA_032360965.1 Ulva armoricana
AGGTTGTGTGATAGGGTGGTCTGATTCGAGACCTGTACGCTGTTGCGTGATGCACCTGTGACCGTGCCCCTCTTCGAGGTAATCACATACTCTTCTGTGGGTGCCTCCAATCAGGCACAGCCGTTGGGGGTCCATGTTCCTGCCCCATCACAATTGGGCATGCTTTGCGCAGTTTGAATACAACACGCTTGTGCGCGAAAAGATGATATGCTGTTGCTGCTTACATGGCAATGAAGGGGCACTGACTGAAACACACCCAACCTCCATGCCACTGCTGTAAAAGCCATCGCCTGATCCCGAACCGAAGAATAGGTATGGCATCGGAATCAAGACGTAGAAGAACACAGTAAGCATGGGCCACCAGTTGTCATACAGGATGCATCCCTGCATATGTGCAACGCGTTGCCAATGTCTGACATAGTTCTACATAGTTCGCCCACGGTATCCATCAGTGATAGACGCACCAAAAATTGCAGCAGAACGCCCAGCACAAACAGTAGCGACAGTACAAGGACCCTGCAGACATCGTTGTGATTCAGATTGAAGAGCTTGGCGTTGATGACAGGGATCAACACATGCAGCTCGTAAAGGAGAGTGATCGCAGACACCGATCAGTCATGTTGAACACGCAGGGATTCTCAATCCTGATGCCGGAGTAGGATTGTGGGACGATGCCAAAGAAGCGTACGCTGCAAGCAACGCAAATGTGTTGGTGCTGTTCCGATCCTTGCGGAGCAGCGGACGAAGTTTTATGAACCCAGTCTTACTCTGTCAACATATGCACTGCATTGAAATTAGCCGATGCAACGGGGCGCACTTTTATGTTCCATTTTGTTGAGCTCGGCGTTCACCGTCTGAGGCTTGTCATGAGATGCGAAAAACTGGCAACCCGCTTTCACAGGTTTCTACACAAGCTCAGCATAGCACAATGTTGAATGTGAGGAACCTTGCAAATGTGGTGCCGATTAGTGATCTGGTGAGATGCCACCAACACATCCGTATATGTACCAGGGACTGGTATATTCCACGAAAATCGACTCAGCATGCTCCCTGAGGAAATCCTTAGTCCTAGAGTGATCGTTGCAGTGCACTCCGTTTGGTTCGGTCCAGCGTAACGCAGTGTACCAGTACTGCCCCGTCTGGTTTCAATGCATGAGCTCCCAGTTTACGCGAACTTCTATGGACACAAAACACGCGCAATCTCAAATAACAGATGACGCCGTCCAACATGCTCTTCAACCATGGACCATGTTTGAATTTTGTGCGACATTGTGTCACAAGAACCGTGTTGAACGTTTCGCGTGCTGAAGCTGTTCAGGGAATCCCCTCGGTGGAGCTCGTGGATCCAACGCAGGTTCTAATCTTGGGAGCGCCGCAATGATCTTTGAAACTTTACAAATTGTGTGGCATGATCAGCTTCCTGTTTTGTCCTGCGATTTTCATGGCAACGGCGCTCTTGTCACTGCTGGAGCGGACCACGAGATCAAGGTGTGGCCATAGCACACATGGAATATCCCCGAAACACATCAGTGGACAACGAACAAACGTAATTATGGTATAGGTGTGGCAGATCGTGCATAAGGGGGACAACAATTTGAACGTGGCGTTTCAAGGCAGCGTGAGCAATCACTCGAGAGCAGTCAATTGTGTCAGGTTTCATGGTATTATCTCGGACACACCAGCTGAAACGAACTCGAGCATCTAGTGTAGATGAGAGATTCTTTCAATGCGTCAGTGAGAAGGATGCTGAATGGGTGTAGGAGAGAGGCTCCTTTCTGCCGGTGATGGAGGTGAGGTGATGCTGTGGGGGCCCTCATTGGATCACGATCCTTCGCAAATCCAAACCTGGAAAGTCACTCAGCTGCTCAGGTGCGTCAATCCCTACAAATGCAGGGGTAAGCCCTTACACAAGCTCTCAGCTTAAATCTCTGCAGGGGGCACGCAGATGATGTCGTTGATGCGGAGTGGTCCATCGATGGCACCGGCATCGTGTCCACATCCATTGACAACAGTGTCATCCTCTGGGATACCTATAAGGGTAAATCAAAGGTACGCTGCTGCTGCCATGCCTGGAAACAACCAACCTAGGAATGTACCGGGCCTAGTAACCAAACTGTGCATCGTCACATGATCAAAACTTATGCTATGCGAAACCAAACGACCACGGTTCATTCTCGTTCGTACGTTTGCCTATCACCGCCCGTTGTGCACTCACACCAGACTCCTGGCTTTGTGGCTGCAGAGGTCTTTCAATGGCCATCGCCACTACGTGCAAGGAGTGACCTGGGACCCCCTAGGTGAGCATATTCTCACACAGAGTACAGACCGCACGATGCGAGTGCACCGTGCGCGTGCTTCCAAAAAGCGTGCACGTGCGGCTGTCAATGATCTCTTGGCGGCGTCGGACTTTGTCCAGGCCTCCACCGTCTCAAAACGAGCTCTGGTCGGCGCAGAAGCCGCTGCAGCAGTCGCCCAGGCAGCCGCCCAGGCAGCCAGATCGTCTCCTGGTAAGCAACCCGGAGAATATGGGCAGCCTGCAGAGGCATCAGCAGCAGATCCACCAGCAACGACAGCTCAGTCGCCACAGGCTGTGGATGCTGGGAAGCCGCATTCAGCCCCCGCATCAGAGGAGCGGCGTTCGTCACAGAATAATACGTCGCGCTCGACTTACATCTTTCAGGACGAGTGCCTGAACACGTTCTTCCGGCGGCTGACCTTCTCCCCTGAGGGTTCGTTCGTGGTTGCACCAGCTGCAACCATGGGTCCCTTGGCGCAATCTCCTCAGTGCGTTCCCTTTCAGCCATGTGTGCAGGCATGTCTCTACCAGTGTGGCCACATCATCAGTCAATCCCCCGAGCAGTGCTTCACACTACTAGGCAACGACAGAAGATTGGGTAAAATTTGTCTCACACTACCGAATGCCGCATGTATGAGACAAATTGTACCCGATCTTCTGACGTTGACTTCCGGTAGACATCACAATGCATGACTGGCACAAGGCCCTTGTAGGATATGGCGACTAAGTGTCACATTTGCATTTACTTTTACAAGCCAGCCTGTTCATGCTGGCTAACGTAGCGGCAATGGGCCAACCTCGACCCTGAAGGTTGCCACGATATCATGACAACGATTTGCTCTAGGTAGTGACTGGCTATATTTTGGGATACGCTACTCAGGTGTTCATAAGCGCGATTCCATCTACACACCAACATGACTCAAGATCCATCCAACATCCTGATGCTATGCTCAGTCACAGTGCTCACGGAGCAGCGATGTGATCAGCAGGTTTGTCCTGCATAGATTGCACGTTAGTACCACATGCAGATATTTGCACGCACTTGCAGGTGCGCTGCAGCAGTTGCGCTCTTCTCCAGAGATAACCTTGCCAAGCCGGCTGCTCTGATGCCAACAGTGACATCGGCGTCCACCTGCGTGCGGTTCTGCCCGGTGTTCTTTGCGAGTGCCCACACCGGAGGATCGCCGGGCTCAGGGAAAGAAAACGATTCCCGGCAGCAGGACACGGCTGCCGGTGGTAGAGTGGACTTTGCCGCAGCTGACAATGTCAGTGGGGCGTCACCATTTCGACTCGGCTACAAACTCGTGTATGCTGTTGGCACCACCGACAGTATACTGTTATTTGACACAGGTGCGCAAGCCTGGCGTTTTCATGTAACTTCAGGGGCTCGCGCAACTTATGAATCGCAGGTCCCATGTATTCGTCCAGGAGCTTGTCCTTGTCCGATGTTTGACTGCTGGATTGTGTGGCGCCATGGTCTCAGATAGTGCTGATCAAGCTGGCAGTCTGTTGCATAACGCAATGGCGAAGTTCAGTGGGGCACTGTTTCCAGCAGACCAGTGAGTTGGAAGTTCGGGGGCCATAGAGCATGGACACATTGGTGGGCACTGGTGGCTGGCCGTGGTTATCACAGCACGGAGTGTACATACTTTGTCCTATTGAGCGTGCTGCCACTTGATTCAAAGGGTAGCTCAGCTGGCTCGTAGCTTCTATCACTGCCAGTTTCACTGTGGTAACAATGCAATGCAGAGGGCGTGAGGCCACTGGCAGTCCTGGGCGCCGTGCACCTGAAGCATATTACGGACTTGGCATGGTCACCAGATGGAAGGTATCTGGTTGCATCATCACATGATGGATACTGCACAGTTGTGTGCTTTGAGGCGGGAGAGCTAGGCGAGCCGCTTGGAGATCACAACCATGATGCAACATCGATTCGGGCAGAGATGGCCAAGCGCCAAGCGCCTGCTGTACGCCTCCTGGAACAAACTGTGTGGATATTGCATGATTGTTCATGTTGCCATCGCCAAATTGCGTGTGCTATGCTACAAGCAGCAGGTGGTTTGCTGACAAGCAATCATTCACATGCAGAAAGCTCCTCAACCCAGGAAAGTGAAAGAGGGCACAACCGGGAAACCCAAGGCAACGCCCAAGCTGATGCAAGCCACAAACAATTCTTCGCCAATCACCAGCATGCTCACAGGTGCTCCAAAAGTCCGTAAAATACAAGCAGAGCCAGTGTCAGAGACTACCACACCGTCGGCAGCTGGGCCAGTGCCGACACCTGCTGCACCCCCAGCAGTTGCTGCATGCAATGCAATCAATACAGAACCAGCATCTACAGCCCCTGCGTCCAAGGCAAGCACACCAGTGGTGGCGGATGCAGAAGAGGCAGGTGACGACAGCGTGTCCTTGGGGAGCTCGGACACTGGCGATAGTGACCTGGAGGAGGCAGGTACAGCCATGGATGTCGATGATTCGGAATCCTCGCCAAAAGGCTCGAGCATAGCGTTGCTAGCAGCACAAGCTGGACAGCAAGAGGCAGGGCTGGATGATCCGGATACATGAGCCTTAAAAAATGACAGTCGAAAGCTTTGACATCCAAACAGACAGCAAATTGTCCTGCGTAAATGATATGGAATGCAGTTCAGTCCTGACTTATTGAGGGTGTCGTGATGCTGTTGTCGTGTGACATTGGGCCCATAAATAAGGACAAGGTATACCGATGCTTTATATGCGACAGTCCGAGGTAGTTACTCTGGACTGGGTATACCTGTAACAGTTTGTCAGACGTTCCATTTCAGTCAACCTCAGGAGGCGATCGTCGATGGCATGTAAGCCGTTACATGTACACAACAGCATGTGGAAAGATCAGCCATGCACATCAATTACGCTATAAGCAGGCTTCACTACAGGAAGCCCCCATGATCCATCATGTGTTGAACAGGGTTACCAACAGATGGATTCGGTTCCTCTTCAGGGCCTGTATTTTGCTGCGATCTCAAAGATTCACGCGGGGCTTTTGATGAAAACAAAGGCTTGATCGGGCAGATCTCCTTGCCTTCAATTGATTCCACGTCATAATATCGCCCACAAGCTCTGTCATACTTCAGGAAAACATGGCCAATTCGGCCAGCATCACGATTTCTTACCTGCAAACACCAGGCCGTTTCGCTCAGCAGCCGGCAGGTCATCCAGTGCAGATCATCCAGTGCCAAATTCGATGTGAGGCACACAGGCAGGAGGTGTGCTCGGACCTTCCTTATGATGACCTGGCATGCAAATGGGTCGTTTTCAAGAGGGTGGCCTGTACTGACCCTGGGCGCCTCACTCTTGTCATCACGACTGCTCAGCAAGTCACGATGAACCACCATGCCAACATCCGCCTTGTTGTTGAAGTGTGCAGACCCTGAGATGTCGTACAACGTCGGAGCTGCACCTTTCCATGCATTGAGCTTGTTGGGGTGGGCAACCAGCCACACATGCACAGAGTTCGTCATCGCAAACTGCTTCAGCTGCAACAAGCGGTTTGCTGTGAGTGACGGCTACATTGAATGGCATCTGACTGGTCGCATGCCAACAAAATCTGCTTCAATGGCACATACTGCAGCATGGCATTAGATTCTGTCTACATTCAACAGGCCATCTACACACAGCTCATAGAGCGCATTGAAAGACTACCGGCATAGGCTTGGTTTTACCACAAGCACACAGTATCTATGTGCATGGGGCACGATTCACCATTTTGAATTCGCCACGGTCACAGGCAGAGTCTCCATGAATCAGGAATTCTGTGCTCAGCCAAAACGTACGTGCCCAATGCCAATGCTTTCGGAGATCAATTACGGCAATCGATCTGCCTAGGCCAGCAAATGGGAGCAAAGCGCCGGGTACACACCTGGGAAAGGAGCTTGCTGACATACTCTGTCTCAGTCTGGCTGGATTTCCGCTGGTGCTCCATCTCGTTGTAAGGGTCAATGACCAGGCCCCTGATGCCATAGCGGTAAACTGCATCCTGTGCCCGCTCCAGCACCTCGTCGATGCTCATGATACTATTTTCCACACCCCTGATCCAAGAGAACAGCGTCTCAAAGACTTGCATTGTGGCATAAACCTGCATGCTTCCCAGCCCTGGGTTCACACACACCCAGGTGTAATCACAAAAAAGTGCACAGCAGCCCTTTATGAGGGTCACAGCATAGACTCACAACACCAAACCAAACGCGTGTGTCCCAGGTAAGAAAAATGTGACCAGGCTAGTGCCTTTGGTTCACACAGGTGACATGGTTTATCATGTACTGATCTGTGTACACATGCGATTCAATCGTGTGTTTCGCAGGTGCTATTGGGGCATGGAATGCGAAGCTAGGTCGATCAGTCCTACTTCAAGGAGGTTAAGCATGTGCACCTCCTTCTGCGACATGATGGGGCCATCGAGCCCCTCTCGCATGTTGAACGGTTTACCCCAGATCTTCTCCGCCAGATCCCGAAAGTGGAACGCTGGCCGTTTCTCAAACGAAGCAAAGCAGATCGGCCAGTAGTGGTTCAGGGCCAGACTCAGCACGATGGCATCGATGAACTCTGACTTGCCAGTGTTGGGAACACCTACAGGAACACGGCCACTGGCAGACTGTCGCAAGCCGCCTACAACCCTATGACATAGAATCAACCACCTCCACTCACAGAACATGACGGTGCACAAACAGGAAAGGCAGCCAAGCATGAAGGCTGCCGAACATGCTGCAATAGCTTCCTGCGCATCAACTCCGGAGCCACACAGATACCTTCGGCAGTAACCGAGCTCAGAACACAGCATATACACACTGCAAGCCACAACAGTCACACTTGTACAATCTCATCCTACGACATTCACTCGGCCCGTCTGAGATGCTCTGAAGCGCTTTAGAGCCGGCCATGTCGGTCTAGCAAGCCAGACCGGGCACCGGCAGCGCCAGCACACCTGTGACGACTGTCAGCTCTCCAGGGACGACGCGGTAGAACTGGTCGAGCACGGGCCAGCCAGTGGACACGGGCCTCTCTTGGTAGCCCCCATCGTAGAGCTCCCAGATCTTGTCATGGAAGACAGATGGGGCATACAGGCCCTCGATTGGGTACGAACGGCTCTCTTCAATGAAGCGCCGCAGGGCATACGGCCCGTCCTTCAGCAGCACCTCGTTGGCGTCCTTCCGCTTGCCACCGTCCTCTAGCTCTCCCTGCATGCATGCACACCAAGGCTCTGCCAGGGGCTACCATCGCCTCGTGGCAGCAGCACCACAGTGTGACCGTGGAGCCTCTTGAGTGGCAGCGGTCGGCTTCAGCACTTGGCTTCACTTGTTTGTTCGTGAGTATGACCAGGCGGTCACGTACCACCAAGTACACAGCACACTGGGCAACCGTGACATGAGAGCCACGAGAGCACATGCACGCATCTAGCACCCAGATTGCAGGTACTCGCACTGAATGCTGCTTCACCACAAGCAGCTCCGCTGCACAGGTAGGCGCCCATTGGAAGCTCCATCTGCATCCTTTCGGTGGCAGCAGCACGCTGGAGCCCCGAAGCAGCCATGTGAGCATGTCCTTGCTCACAACTCGCAGTGGGACTGAAACAGTGAAGGACTACTGTCAGGAGACATCAGGAAGTAGCACGAAACAGGCTGAACGGTGCACACCGCCTCGTACAGCTGCAGCTTGGCAGCCGCGGCTTCAGCATCCATGTACACAATGTGGTCTTGCCAGCCGGATGGCCACTCTGTGATCTTGCACCGAGGCCGGCCGAGCCTCCGGGAAAGCTCAGCTGCAAGGTTGCTGCCTGCTGCGTCAGCATCGACTGCCAGGTACACCTACACAGCACATTGTAACATCCTCCAGCTCTCGATCACATGAGTTGTAGGAATTTTTCAGATGATGCATCTTGCATTGCTCTGTTGTCAAAATTTCTTTTAAATGACAGCATTTACATGCCATAGAACGGGTCTTGAGCTTCCTGGGTGCTCCACGCTGTGCCTCCTGCTGTACTGGGTTGATGTGTGGGTCCCCCCATGCAGTGAGTGCGTTTACGTGTTTACAGTGTGCAAGCGGAAATCAAGGATCACACATGCACAGAGAACTACTTTCCAACTTTGATAGCACATGGGTCTGATAGGCAGGTGGAGCACAGCAAGTGCAGGCGCTCAAGGGTAGGGGGCGCACGTCATGGGCAAGGTCAAGATTCTGCAGCATGTGCTGACACGTCTGCAGATACGAGAACTTGCGGTCTTGCTGAGGATCCGTTTCGCTTTCCTCCTTGACCCGGCTCGGAGCTCCATCTGGGACACTCACGACATTCCACAGGCCTGCCTGCACACAGTCTCATTCCTCCTCACCTTATGGCCAACTCGCACAGCTCACCACAGGCTCGAGTCAGCACCACACGAAACACCAGAGCCACCTGGCAGGTGCTCTTGGTACTACTGCCGCACGGGAAGTGTTGTGGCTCACCATGCGTTTGTCCGTGGCACTGCCGGCAGGGACGGCTCAAACACAACAGTCTACCTCAGATGCGTACTGCGGCTCAGTGCTTGCCGGCCTACACGTGCGTCTGCCAGGGTATGAGACAAGGTGGAGGGTGTGAAACTGCTGCACAACACCACCCCGAATCTCGAATGCAATACCTACCAAGTGACCCAACGTCCAGCCTCCGGAGAGGACCCACCGCCAGTGTGCTGGGATGGTGACATGGTACCACGCCATGCGCCAGCACACGGGTTTACTCTCTGGCGGATTCTTGTGCGAGCACTGCAATGAAGCTGGATGCTGGGACCGCACCTCATTGCACGCCAACTTGTCCATCTCCCCTTCAACGACAATCAGTCGTCCAACGTGCTCTATCCTGAAGGCGTCTTCTGGGGTGCCATCAGCGAGCCGGCGTTTCCGCCGCAGCTCCCCTGGGTGCTGCGGCTCCCTGTCAGCAATGTCATCGTGGCCAAACAAGATCTTCTCGCAGCCCTTCTCCTGTGTGAAGTGCTTGCCTGCACACAGACGAGCTGCTCTGTGTATGCCGCCACACACAGCTCGCTACGCTGGCAGCGTAGCCGCAGCGCTCTGGATGGGAAACTTTGTGGTGACACACACTGCTTACACAGGGCCACTGCCACAGTCGCTCCTGGCAAACCCACACAATCACAGCGTGTGTAGAAAGCTCTGGTACTGACGTACTTCACCACACGCAGATGTAATGTATGCCTGTGGCATTGTAAGTGTCACAAACAGCACGAGGTTGTGTCATCGAAGTGCACATTAGTTTGAAGTGCACCAGAACCATTTGACTCGGACAGCCGACAGCCGGCTGATCCCCGATCACTGCATCTGCAGGCGCTCACGTCCCCTGCCACGACCCCTGCCATGGTGCCCTGTTTGCAAATGAATCTATGTGAGACGGTCGTGGTGCCAGATCAGGCCCATACTGCGCTGCAGAGGACGGCACAGCATGCAGAGCGCACCCTGAATACTCCGGTACTTCACATTCACCACATCCCCGTCTCGCTTGTACGGGAACGCCACACACTCGAGCTTTTGCCACCCGGCGCCGATGCGGAAGGAGCGCGACGCCGTGCGCAGGTCATTTGCGGCAATCACGGCGTCATGTATGCCTCGCGCGTGCAGAAACGTGCGCCCGGCAGACGTCAGCGCCTCTGTGATCTCGTCCCATCTAGGCGCCTGAGCTGGCTGGGCGGCTGCTGCTTGCCACTCTGCAGCAGTCACCAGGTCCCCACTCGCGGGCGTGCTGCGGCCCGGACGTGCTGACGCCTTGTCCGCAACTTCCTACACGTGGGCAGAGCCGTGTCGGATGGGTTTGTGATGTCACCTGCGGTTGGATATGCTATGCTCGTCCAGCTCTGAGGCAGGTGGAGGCACAGATACGCGGATGTGGGGGCAGGGGCATGCGTGCATGCATGTGCACACCTCTATGGCCCCCCACCGACTGCGGAACCGCCCTTGTCAATGCACGCAAGCACCATCTTGCACGGCCACAGTGAACAAGGCAATGCATATGACAGCAGACGCGAAGCGTGCAACAGCGTCGGAGTGGGCGGTGTTGTTGAGGAGTTCTGGCAGTTCATGCAGCGTGTAACCTAGCCCAACTAGCAGGCCAGGGCAGAGTGTTTGGGTCCATGTAGCAGGGAGCCTGAGCTCATGGCTACCAGGCTGCTCGGTCCCATAAGGTTGCTGTATGTCTCCATTTACAGCCTCGCAAGGAAATCTCCCCTTGCCTGCCAACCAAGGAGACAGCAGATGCCAAGTGCAAAGAACAGCCCACCTCGATGGCATATACATGTCAGCCGCAGAGGCAGAGTGCTGTAGCACACATGGAGACAGGCTGACTGCGAAACAATACGTAGCAACACAGCATGGTCATGTGTGCACTGAAGGTAACAGGAGATCGCAAGCTACGCATGGGATGGGCCGGTCGCATGCGCTGCTCACCTTGTTGTTGCTCGGAATCCGTCCGGCAGCCCCGCACTTGCTGGCTCGAAAACAATGATACATGGCAAACGTGCCAGCGCCTGGTACTGATTCGACCTTGACGCTGAAAGAACGCTCTCGGCTGGAGCCACCGTCACAGAAGGGGCACAGCAGACCCGCATGTTGCCCATCTGTATAGTGAGGCAATGCGATTCCAGCTTCGAGGCATGCTTCCTTCATGTCACATGCATGTCATGATTTTCGAGGCTGTATGTGACAAATAGGTTGCAGCCAGCGGCTGGCGCACATAAAACATGATACAAGGCTACAACGAGTAACAAACGAATTACTGCCATTCAAGGGTCTTCAAAAGTATCCAAGCAGCCCAGGCACGAAGCGTCGCTGAGAACAGGCTGCTAGACGCATTGTTTAGCATAACGTGCCTTCAATGCTGCCGCATCTGGCAGATACGTTTTCCCGCTGTTTCCATGTTTGGGTTGCCCGTCTGCTGAAAGCTGGGACACACTTGCTGCATCAGTCACATCTATTTTGGATAAGGCAGATGCCGATGCTGAAGCGTCCTTTGTGCTATCCTTGAGAATAGGTTTTGGAGGAGATACTGTCGTCACTGGTGGCTCAGCTACCTTGCGCACTGGACCTACAACACCGGCCTCCGTGCCTCCAAAGTTCTTCCATGAGCGAGCACCCGAAGTTTCTGAGTCTGGCGGTGGGGATGATGGGGATGGGCTCGGTATTCCGGGGTGTCGGACAATAGGATGGGGCCCAGGCACTGAGCTTGACCTGTCTGCACTTCTTGCAGCTTCGGGACGTCTCGATGTGGAAGCACTCGAGTTCACGGAAGGTCTCTTCGGATTCCATCGGGTTCCGTGTCGCATGGCCGCACTACGGTCTGTCGGAGACTGTTTTCGAGGCGATCGTGCCACGTTCGAATTCTTCATTGACGACAGGCTCGGCTGGGCAGCGCTACGGCCTTGCATGGAAGCAAAGTGCCGCATGAAAGTATGTGCACTTTGACACGACGGCGCGTTGTACATCTGTTGTGACGCCGATGAAAGCGACGCTACTGTATGCCGGAGCAGCCCTGCAAACATGGAGTTGGGCTAGATCATGCATCGATACATGCCGGTTAAGGTAATCACCGGATCCAAAATTACGAAAGTCGGCCGCCGAACGCAGGATTCTGTGCCGCGGACCGTACATTTTCAAGACAGATCGTCAGAGGTAGAGGCGTGCACAAGGAACAACTGAAATGAGGACAGTCTGAGCAGCACCGGAATGACACTGAGCACTGAGTTCTTGCGTGAACATCAATGCTGTCGCCATTTGTCTCACAGCAGGGGACATACCGCCTAAACGGACGTCGCCAGCACCATCACACAGTATGGAAAAGAATGGCGCAACGCGCTTCATAACAATGGGCTGTCATTTTTATCGCCAGTGGCTGATATTTCTTCACAGCAATCTTTGGCGTTGTTTGAAGTGATTAGAGTGCAAACACAGCATCTACAGTGGCAACGTAGCTGGCACATACTCAGGACGCAGCTGCACTACAACCGCAGCGTCCACGCCAATGTCACATTGGACGTACGGCTGAGAACCCTTACTCACTGATGCCTACTTGCCGGATAAGGCAAGCCTGTCTGAATCGTTCCGAAGCCGTGGGCTCATGCATTATGGCCCGATTAACACGCGGATCGATGTGGACAACTGCGCGGTATTGCAATCGGGTTGCTTCATAGCATACAACCAGCAAGGGCTGTCTTTGGACCTTTCACTGGATGCTCTCTAGACAGTAATCTGGCATGGGTACACGCGATAGCAGCTGAGGTGCAACCAGCTGCATGGGCACGTGCCAACAGTAAACACCGCACAGTTCAGTGGGACTGTCCATCCTTGACCTGACATCAGTGGGCTGTAAACCGTTACAACGCCATCAGTATACCCCATGTTCCACCTCCCCATCTACCAACACCATCCAGGCGTGATGCAAGATACATCCATGACGTCGGTCAATGCCACACATGCTACATAGCTTGAGTGTGCTTGCATATCCCGCTTATGACACAAGTGTTGACGCCGTTGCGGACTCGTACTTCCAGTTAGGAGGCAGCTTCTTAGTTTGCTGCAGGCATCAGGAACGGTCACAAGGCTGTAACGAGAGCTGGCAAAACGGACGATAACAGGTCAGGCACACGCAGGGCCTAGACAGTAATCTACCGAGCATATGTAGCCCATGGCAACCGAAAATTGCGGTTACGTTTGACATTGCCGAAGAGGACGAAGATGAGGGCGAACCTTGTAGTATCGCGCCAGCCTGTGGATGCGTGACTCAACAAGAATGAGGCGGAACTTGGCATCACGGTCCTTGCGGAACACCTCAAGGTGCTTGCGCATGGACACGGCCTTTTTTATCATAAAGTACAAGTCCTCAGGAATCTCTGGAGCAAGACCCTGCTTGCGCAATATCCGCAGGATCTTTGTACCAGTCACGCTGGTGACACGCCCAACGCCATGGTGGTCACGAAGAACGACACCGATCTGGGAAGGGGTGGTACCCTTCTTTGACAGCTTGCAGATCATCTCATTCACCTGCATAGGGGAAGTGCTGTGGCACACCCATTGCTCAACTGCCACACGTCGGAGCTTCTTCGACCAAATAGGCAGATTGCACGCATGCTGACACAATTAGAAAGAGACATAGCTATTGCCGCTACTTCTTCCACCTGATTGGCAGGAAACGAGCGCTACATAAGTCTACATGCAATGCAGCCCACATCACACTCAGACGCACTCAATGCTGTGCCCCATCTACGCAGCTACCTTTGAAAGATATAGACTCAAGCCTTCGTTTAACTACCATGTCGATAAACGGCCACGCTGCATGTGGTCCCCTAGAGAGGCAAAGAAGTCGTACCTCAACGCTGGTGACCTTCAGCCAAGATGGAGGAGTACGCTTGTAGGGCAGAGCGGATCCGCTCATGCCCTTACCTTTAGAGTGCATGCGACCCATGTTGATCTACTTCAATCCAAGGGCCGAGAACTGCAAACACGAGAGCGTCACTTCGGCGTAACCAGTGTCGCTTCCAGTTGACGCACAAGCCCGTTATCGCAACGGATCTCCACAACTACTTTGAGTTGAAGCAAGCAAGGTGTGCAGGTCAATATTTGTGCTAGCACGACATCATCGGTTCAATAGCATCAACAGAACACCCACACTCAGGAGCGGCTGTTCACACCTGCACTATCCACACGCCCGAAAGAGGCCGATAAACATGAAAGTGCCAGAACTTGAGGAATCGACGCAACGGATGCCGTCCACAGCACGGTACCCCAAACGCGACTTCGTTCCCAAGCCAGCGAGGCTCGGGCCCCCCGGCGGCCCGATAACATGCATGCGCAAACATAACGATGTGCGCAAACTTGCGGTACCATGGTCCTGTATGGCAGACACCACAGCGCCCGACATCGTGTAGCTTTCAGCTGATCATCTCTGGGATTCCATGGGTTTTCATTGCACAGTAGAAATTAATTCCAGTTCCTGGTCTCTGTCACTGTGGAGCGTGACAAATACACTCGCATGAACATGCTCATTTCCAAGCAAGAGCGCTGCCAATTGTCGCACGCACAAATACTCATTTCATGGTCAGCCTGAGCCGGCAACAATAAGTTTTATGAGTCATTGATCCAGGAGGTCTCAGTTTCATTTCGATTTGTCTGAGCGATCGCTCTCTGCTCGAATCTCCACAGCCCACGTTACAATGCTGTATCCAGGCTCGCCTTTTTCGCAAACGTGCCTTGACGGAAATGTAGCGCTAATCACTGGAGGAACGTCTGGAATTGGTTTAGAAATTGCACGATGCTTGGGTACGGTCCGCTCGCATTTGCAGGCTTCAGTCTGCTTCCGTGTAGACGAGGTGCGACGTGCACACCCCCTCCCACCCCCCGCTTACAATACCCAGCACATTTCACAACATCCACCCGAAAGTTGTCAAATGAGACACACAAGCGTGAATGGACGTGCTCAAATCTCCATCAGGGAGCACCACATTCCTCGTGCATGCATCCATGATCTGCCTGGGCCTGCAGGGCTCCATGGCTGTAAGGTCGTGGTCACTGGCCGGCGTCAAGCCGTTCTGAATGAGGCAGTGAAGTCGCTACGGAACAATGATGTGGATGCAATGGGCCTCCAGGGTGATGTACGCAGCATTTCTAACTGCGATGAGTGGGTGAAGAGCACATTGCAAGCCTACTCAAAGCTGTCGATCTTGATAAACTGCGCAGCAGGCACGATCTGACGCAACTTTGACTGACTAATTGGCCCATGAAAGCCACGCATTCTCCACTTGGCATTGACCATGCCAGTGCAGGTCTGGGTATCCCCTGCCTTGAGCCCAACCTGCAAACGAGACATTAGCCATAACTGTATGAGCAGATTCCGCAGTAGGGTCTGCCATTTCCTTGTTCTAGGACTGCCACACTATATGTGCCAACCTGCCTTTGGATCTGCAGGCAACTTCCTGGCAACGGCAGAGGAGTTGACATCTAACGGCTTCAGGTCTGTTATGGAGATTGACGCTCTCGGGACTTTCAACATGAGCCGAGCAGCATATCCAGCACTTGCAGCGGCTTCAGGTCTGCCCTGTGTCATCAATATCTCTGCCACTCTACATTACGGAGCGTCATGGTATCAAGTACGGCTTCACACTGGCACACTGTATCCACCCCCTCAGACCCCGCTTTGTAAACTGTTCACAATCCCACATCCATATTGTTGCTGAGGTGTCCAGACAAGTCACCACTCACACCCAAACATAGACATAGTCCTGCACCAAATCACATCCATGACCAATTATTGCTACTTCACTAACGCGGCATCACACGCTGTCTCACACATGATCGTGGAGGCCCATCTCTTACTGCTGCAGCAGCGGGATGGCGACACAGAAACACCACGGTTCCCGATGCTGAACATGCAGAGCTATTGGTGCACGCAGCGCCACATGATCATGCCTCATGTTCTTGTCAAGCCAGAGCTGTGGTACGGGCAGTGTCGTGTGCTGTCAGAGGCACTGCTTATCAGATGCTTTGTTGCAGCTTGTTTCTGACAAGCACTCACGGAGTGGTTCGCATGCAGGTGCATGCCTCTGCTGCAAAAGCAGCCATTGACAGCATAACTCGCACGCTAGCGCTAGAATGGGGTCACGTAGGCGTCCGGGTAAACGCTGTGGCGCCTGGACCAATTCAGGTATGTCAGCCGGTTGCAATGTCGTTGGCCGGGGGCGGCATGTGCCAGGACCACCTTCAATGCCATGGGCACACGAGTAATCTCTGAGTCCGGCGCGTGCAGGGGACTGCAGGCATGTCTAAGCTTGCACCAGGATCAGAGAACAGCATGTCGGACGCTGTGAAGGCGGCGGTGCCATTGGGACGAATGGGGGAACGAGGGGACATTGGCTTAGCATGCGTTTACCTTGCGTCGTCAGCGGCCAACTATATTTCAGGTATGAACGGATTGTAAACATGCTGGACTTGCACATTTTCTGTGTATGCCCGCCGGAGCGCTAGGCCGGCAGGCAGTACGTGGCATGTCTCCATGCATTTACAGCGTATGATGTGTAGCGTGCATGCTGTCAGGTGAGATTGGTTGTGATTTCATGCGCTGTCATGGAGCAACAAGGTGGCGAAGATTGCAGGCCATGTGATGGTCGTGGACGGAGGTGCGTGGCTGTGGAGGGAGCCCATGGTTGACCGCTCAGCCGTGTCAAAGGTATCTCGGTCGGTGGAATCCACCAGTCGGACAGTTGGGACTGCATCTCAAAGCAAGCTGTGACCAAAATCTGCTGGCGCAATGGGGTTGTGATCATGAAGAGTATCCAGCGAGGCTGTCTAGTAGCAGACTGGGTCCTTTGGTGCAACTGCCTTACAAGATGTAAGATGTAGGCAGCGTTAGGAGCTTGAGTGATGGATGGCTGTGACCTCTAGATTGTGCCCATGGCATAGATGATCCTTGGCTGGCTTTTTTTGCCAAAGTGAGCGCCAGGAAGTCTTGTATCACGACCTGTGCAACCCCTCGTGTACACCTTGCATAATCAGGGGTGCTGTTCACTGTTGCAGGTAGCCTAGCAAGGCGAGCCTGCCTTTAGGCTGGACTCATTTGAAGTGTAACCCTTTTGAGGAGCCCTACTTCGTAGCGGCTCAGAGCATGCACCTGGCGGATACAGAGTTGTACGGAGGTTTGTTCCGGACACCAACTTTGTTCAGCCCAGGACAGCAGAAACTGTACCAAGGTGAGCAATGTTATGCACCAGGGTGGATGCATCTCATTATCCTGCAGCTGGACGGCATGTGTGTAGTTGTGCAGAGTGTATGGCATCCTCTGGCCCTGACCTTGACCGTAAAAGCTCTTGTCAATATTGTGTCCGTGGACTGACGAAATCAACCGGAACTTGGTACTCATTCCTGATTTCAACCTACCAGGACGAAAAAGCATCACCACCCCGTAGACAACTACCTCTGCTGCTATCGTAAACCACTTCTACAACCCCAGGTCTGCTTGATGAAAGGGCATATGGACTGTGAGCCCACGTCCTGGCAATTGAGCCAGGCATGGCCACGCCAAAAGTAGTACTTCTGTGCAGCAAACGGTGCGATGCTTGTCGACCACTGCAGAGTCTACTTTGTCCTCTTTGCAAGGACAGCTGATGTATCACTGGTATTGGCAGTTGCTAGCATATCAGCGGCAAAGCGTTTATACCGCTTTTGCTCTCTATAAACTGAAAATAAGTCATATATATATATATATATATATATGATCAGGAATTGCGCCTACAAGAAACTGGTGCTTCGCATTTCATCGTACATGGCTTTCTCTTACACCTGATTCAGAAGATATCACAGCCAAGTTCACATGCAGGTGCCCGCATCACTGTATAAAGATCTGACGTGGCAGGCCTGCGATGTTGTACGTCCCCCTCAGCTGCTCCTGCATGCCCGGACGTGGTGAATAGCACACCGCAGTGGGCAGAATCGTGAAAGGGTGTTGATTTGTAAACGGGCTGCTGTAGTCGGCTGTCGATGGATGTCACCGCAATTCGCCAGGGGTCATTTATTCCTCTCCTGCCCGGATTTTGGCTTGGCTCCCGCAGATTAGGCTCGACGGGAACGCAGATGGTGTCACATCCAACACTTGCTCTTCGCGTGTCCCCGTGTTTCTTTCTTCGGATGGCAGCTCGGTTGCTGGCGTCCTCCGCAAGGATCTTTCTGTGGCCTGTGCTCGGTCTGCTCAGGCAGAGTTAGTGTTGCAAGCTACTTTTCTATGTGACCCAATTCTGGTAGATCTTGCCTCGGCATGTCTTTTCCCGTTCCCCCTCGACTCTGCCTATGCCCGGGGCCGCCACCAACCTGGCTTTGTGAAACACCAGTGATTGTGTCCGGTTGCAGCACACTTGATGCGGTCTTGTTTCGACTTTACTCGGCAACGTCTTCTGCTTCTGTGTTGCATGGGCTGTGTCTGCCCGAGTTATCTAGCCTCAAGACCTGGCGCCGCTGCATGGCGCCCCCCCCCCCCGAATGCCGCCCTTGTTGGGGTGCCCCCACTACTCCTATCTACCCCTACCAGTAGGGATGCCTTGGCCTATGCCTGATTCCTTTGTTTAGTTAAATAATTCAGGTTCATCACTGAAAATCGCATGGAGCAGTGAACACTCTGGGAGTCCACCTGGGCCCACAGGCAATGACGGGTCTTTGGTGGCTCTTCAGCATTGCTAGAACAACCAGGCAGACTTGACTCTTGTGTGGTCATAGCCAGAGTGCTCGAAACTGAGAAACAGTTTTGTAGAGCCGACATGGAGTGCTGTACATGGCAGCGTAATCAACGTCGTTGCGTAACCCACGAGTCGCTCTTGTACACGTGTAGCACACATCAACCCGTACCAAGTCCATGCCACGGCCAGATTTTGTTATGCTGCCGGAGGCCAACAGAAATTGAATAGGACATAGCTGTGGCACACTGCCTTAATGCCATGTGGCTATGTAGTGTCGTGCGATTGAGTATGACCCATCATGCCACACAATGGTTGATCACTGAACAGCAAAGCGATCTCTGTCAGAGAGATATCTAATTTCAGTATATATAGTTCTGCGCTACAAACGATAACGTTTCCAAGCGGGTGCAGTATCTTCGCTCACAGGGTACCGGCAATACCGTAGCTCGGACCATGCTGACCTTGTGTGCAATTCATTTCTTTGTTGGCACTTGTCTGCCTTGTTCCCAGCAGATTTTCCCGACTGCTCTTGTGCAGGTGCTACCGAATTGTAACACGCACGATGGTGGGCATGAATTGCACACAGGGCTACCAAATAACGAGGTAATCTGTTGCAATTGGCCTTATACGGCACTCAGGAAGGACAGCTGCCCAGACTGCTGCCACCGCATCCCACTCATGCACTACACCATGTGCCAAGCACCGGCTTCAACACAGACAAACATGCATTCACAGAGGTACTGGACGGGCAAACCAACATGCATAAGGATTGTTGGGAATGCATGACACCCTACGAAAACATTGTTACTTCACTGTGCCGGCAGGGTGACTGCCTGTCCACGAGAAGGTGTGCCTAGAACGTAAGCATTGACCTGCTGATAGCAGTCTCTACG